>PVKE010014471.1:0-34778 GCA_004027555.1 Craseonycteris thonglongyai
GTGTGTGTGTGTGTGTGTGTGTGTGTGTGTGTGTGTGTGTGTGTGTGTGTGTGTGTGTATATATATATATATATATATATATATATATTACAAAAATAACCATTACACAATAATTAAATTAGAGACACTAAAACTGGTTAGAGGCCTAAATGCAGGACTTTTCCAAAGATATTTCAGGGTTGAGTTTTAAGTGCTCAGAGGATCAATTTCACCTTAACTTAAATTCTAGGCTTTGTTTCCAGAGAATGAAAATCCAGAAGTCTTCAACATATACAGTTTGTTATAAAATTCAAAATCTTCAAGATGGGAAAGAAAAATAAAGGTTTCAATGTGAGTGGAATGTACTGTATGGCATTTTTTATAGTTTTTAGGGTACTCACCCTAAACAGAACTAATCATTACAAAAAAGAACTGCCCACTGAATATGATTTCCAGCTATTCGGATGACACAAATATAAAAATATATTTTGAAGTTTAGTTTAAAAAAATAGAAAAACTCTAACTTGGTGAGTAGAAGAACCTTGTCAATTAACAGTTAAACTAAATTTATATCTTAAATAATTACTTTGGGTACCATTTTCTTTTTATGTTTCTACATTTATTTAGAAAACAATTACAGGAAACCAGAATTATGTTGAAAGAATCTAAAGATGATTGTACAAAACCTGGCAAAAACAAAAGCTAATGAAGAGAAATAGGTTCATTGAGCATCTTAAGTTCCAGATACCTTCACAAGCATTTGACAAGAGCTAGATTATAGGCCATATAATATGGTACAGAAGAGAAAATATATTAGTTATTAAAATTAATTTATTAAAATATATTAGTTATTACAATTAGTTATTAAAATCATTTTTATTAATGCTTTGTGGTATTTCAAAAAGGAAGAATTACTTCTAAAGCCCCTAAAACAATGAGTGAACTGACATGTGACATGCATTTCAGAATGACTATTTTGTAGCTAAAACATTATTTCTCATGCATTTGAAATAGATCTGATTTTCCAGGTAATAACCAGTGTTCTACTGTTCATCCCTAAACAAAAATTGGGCAAATGTCATATGGTGTCCTTTTATTTATTGCCCATCTAGCATGATGCTAAAATATAATAAATATTTTCAGAAGTTCACATAGTTTAAGTCAAAAACCCTTAGTTTTGGCTGCTGATTATAATGAATTCAAAACCAACAAACAATTCAACAAAAATGGAAATAGACACACATCACATATTTACCAAATGAATGAACTAAGGACAAAAATGGTTCTAATAACAGTGAATAGCTTAATGGTTACCTAGGGGTGGGGGGAAGATGGGTGGGAGAGATGGGTGGTGGGGAGTAAGGAGGAGGAATCAAGCACACAGTGATGGAAAGTGAACTGATTCTGGGTGGTGAGCATATAATGCGATGTATAGACAATGTAATGTAGAATTATACACCTGGAAACAATGTAATTGATATCAATTAATGTCACCCCAATAAATTTAACCTAAATAAATAAATAAATAAATAAATAAATAAATAAATAGATGAATAAAAAAAAATATTAGGTTACTGACTCCAAAACTCATGACTTAAATCCAGTTTGTTCTGGCTCCAGAGGCATTAATCATGCGAGGATGGCAAGGAATATAAGGTTATATAGACGTATATATTAGTGTTCAATAAAGTTTTGTTTTTTCCTTATAGAACCTGTAACTCCAGTTTCCACATTCACATTATCTTTAATATTGCTGACCATTCTGCTCAGTTGCTTAGCCTCCTCATCACCAATGAGAGAAGCATATTGCCAAATATGCCTCATCTTTTTGTTCTTCTTGTCTCTTGAGATCTTACTTCTTCAATCCTTACTGCCTGGGTAGTACTCCAATGTGTTCAAACTGAGATTTTATGTTTTCTTCAGGCTCCTAGTTGTTCTCAGGCTAGTTCATAATTACCATGGTCAGAAATAAGGCCTGGGATTTTAACAGCCAAACAAGTTATAATACTAAATACAAATCTTTAAATTTAAATAATAAATTTCCTGGTTGCTCCACTTCCCACTAGTAAAACTAAAGTGTTTATTAAGCATATAGTTTCTGAGTTCCATTCTAAATGTGCTGAATCAGAATAATGGAGTGGAATTGGAAATTTTTATTTTTAATTAATTCCCTGGCTTATTCTTGTATTCACTGAAATTTAAGACTTAACTATTGATGTATGCAAAGAGATAATTTAACTACATAAGATATTTGTTTATCATTTGGTAAAGAAAAATTACGTGATTTAAAAATGTATTTTCACAACCTGAATTTCTTTTAATCTGATATGCATAACAGTATAATACAGAGTTAAATAAAAACTCAAACTTGTCAACGATGTTTTAGACAGCTATCAGCAAAAGACTATCACTTTTACATTCAAATAAAGATTTTTAACCCTCACAAAGAAATGATATATACTCAAGTATTATATCCCACACTTTTTATTAGGGTTTAAGGTTTTTTGTTTGTATTGCTAAAGAAGAGTTAGAACAAAATAAAGAATTATAGTTTGTTAGTAAAAGTTTCAGAGAATAAAGCCTGGAAGACCTGTTGTGTGGTTTAATAGGTTCTTTTTGCCAAACTGCAATATTTTTTGAAGATTTATTTTATCGTTTGAGACAAGGTGAGAGAGAGAGAAAGGTGAGGGCCCAGAGCAGTATCCATAGTTGTACATCGTTAGTTGTGACATGGTTCCATTCCACACAGATGGATGTGGGACCACACAGGATGAAAACTGAACTGGGGACCACCCAGTAGGCAAGAAACTTCAGAGCCATCCTGGCAGTTAGCAGTTGTGCCGCAGTTCAGCATATGGGTTTGCTCAGACCAGGGCCAGGATTTGATCTCCAGACCTTATGGTTGCAAGGCAAGCACTCGACCTGCTGAGCTATCCCAGCATCACCTACAATTTTTTTCTCAAAGTAAAAGCTACTGGCCTTAAATAATATAGTGACTGTGAATAATTAAAGCTTTGATTTCCAGGCATTTTCTAAATTGAAAATTTCAGAAGATATTTTACAGCATCATTTAAGGATCTCATCACTACAGATCTACTGAAAATTTTTTCAGGATATGGAAAAAGCTGCCTTATCTATTTCTCTAATAAATTGGTTTTATTTGAGAGGGAAGAATTGGTTTTTATTTGTTGTTTACCGGTAATATCTTGGCAAAGCCAAATAATTACAGCCACCTATGACACTGATACAAATAATAAATTTAGATTTTAAAAATCAGAACTTGATTCCCCCTCCATACTTCCCCCTACCCATTTCTCCCACCCACCTCCCCCCTTACCCACAGGTAACCACTAAACTATTGACTATGTCCATGAGTCTTTGTTTCTTTGCTCCTTTCAGTTTTTATATTCCACCTATAAGTGGGGGCATATGTTTCTTGATTCTTTCATTCTGACTTATTTTGCTTAATAAGATATTTTCAAGGTCAGCACATAATGCAACATATGACAATGCAATTTAGAATTGTACACCTGGAAACAATGTAATTGATATCAACCAATGTCACCCCAATAAATTTAACAATAAAAAAAATTTTTTTAAGGAATAAAAAAAAATCAGGATTTTTATTGTGAAAGACAATTTTAATTCAGATGAATAACCTTGGAGATAAAATATTGAGGCATTCAATCATGACATAAACTATGATAAAGTTTTAAAAACTAATTTAGAATGAAACTAGAATCTTGTATCAAGTTATACCATAAAACCAGAATTATATTAGGTTTAGAGAGCAGTAATTTACAAAGCCTAGAATTATTATCTCAGATTTTATGAGAATATACACGTGCAGTAACACAATGTGGTGACAAGTCCAAACTTAGAGTTAAAGCCCAAGACCTGCCAATAACCAACTCTGAAATCTTGAGACATTTACTCTTCTTAACCTTAGATGTGTTGAATGACTGAAATAAAACATAAAATATTTGCCATAACACTTGGAACATCTAAAATTCTCAATAAATATTAACTTAACATTTTTTATAATAGTTTTTCATTGTATATTATATATTTTTGAGTAATTCTATAGCCAAAGAAGAATAAATGTCGATTTAAAATTTTTTTTAAGAAGCACATGGGTTTTTGTGTTTTTGTTTTGGTTTTTTTTGGTGTTCATTTCTCTTTATTTGTATTTTTTACCACAAAGTATCTACTCTCTATGACAAATACTACATTCTCCACCAAAATATACTTCCATTTCTAAGGAGAGTAAAACATCCTTTTAATTTTTTTCAGTATCTTCCCAATGTGTCACTCCCTTATAACTTTATCATGAAATATTAAAAGGTAATAAGGTTACATAAGTGACATTTATACAAGTACATGTTTAAAGTGTTTTCATAGTTAAAATATTCCCCCTATACTAGCTTTCTAACTGCCACCTACATCATAGTTCATCAGGGAAATGCAAATTAAAACCACAATGAGATACCACTACACTTCTATGTGAATGGCTGACATACAATGCTGATAAGAATGTGGAGCATTAGGAACTCTAATTCATTGCTAGTTGGAATGCAAAACACACAATTACCTTAGAAGACAATGTGGTGGTGTCTTACAAAACTAAAAGTACTTTCACCGTAGAATCCAGCAATGATGCCACTTGGTATTAACTCAAAGGAGTTGAAAATATATGTTCTTCATTGTCAACCTTGTCTTGACTATTCTTGTTCCTTTGTATCCCATCTACATTATAGAATCAGTCTGTCCATATCATTTGGTAATTATTTCAGTTCATTCCTAATTAATCTATGTATTTAGTATGATTTCAATTAAAATTTGAAATTCTTCTCTTTTAAAATTAAACAAGCTTATTGTATAGTGTATGGAAATACAAAGGACAAGAATAATAAAACAATGTTGAAAAGAGAAAAAAACTTATAACCAGAGAGTAAGACATTATACAGGAATAGTAATGAGACAGAATTTCACAGGAGCATGAATAGAAAAATAAAATAATGGAATAGAATAAATGGCATATCTAAAAACCCAACCTATACATTTATAAAAATTTAACTTGTTTTAAAAATGTCATTGCAGAAACAATGAAGAAGTGGATAGTTCTTAACAATTGAAAGGCAATAGATCAATTGGATTACCAAATTTTATATATATAAACACACACACACATATACATATATATAGATACACACACACTTTATCTCTAATAATTAATTTATATAGATTGTGATATAAATATGAAAGATAAATCAAGAAAGCCTTGTATTTTTCAGATTGTATTTATCAAAAAATTTGCAACAATGTCTCCTAATCTACCTGTACTTCTTCAGTCAAAGGAGAGTAAATCATATTGGATATTATTGTCTAAAATTAACACCCTCTCTGCATATGGCTAGAGGGTGCAGAAAGGGCTTCATGAAGAAAGTGACCTTTTGAGATTTGCTTTTTAGAATGTATAAGATGTTGACAAGTTGAAAATACCATGTGAAAATACATTAGTGGGAACATACAAGTTATATTTGGGGAATGATCAATAGGCATGCTTAGCTGTAGCAGGATAGAGCTAAATTCAGCATAACAGCATTATAGAAAATAGAATAGAATGAAAAGAGACCGGGAATTCTACATTGAGGACATTAACTTCCCACAAAATAATATAAGAATGAGGGGAGGCCAGGATGGCTCAGTGGGTAAAGAGCTCACTTTGCAGTCCTGGGACTAAGGATCGAATCCTGGCCCTAGCCCGTGTGGACTCATATGCTAAACTCGGGAGTGCCCCCTGTTCGGTTCTCACCAGGGTGAGGCCCCATCCCAGTGCCTGCCCTGTGCAGCCCCGCCCACCTGTGGAATGAAACTATGTGGAAAAATCAATGACATACAACTATGGAGACTGTTCTGGGCCCTCCCCCTTTTCTCTGTCTCTGTCTCTGTATCTCTCTCTCTCTCTGTCAAAAACAATAAAAATAAATTTTTAAAAAAATAATATAACAATGAGAATGGGAGGCTAGAACCAAATTTAAGAGACATTGCAAAAAGAGAATTGCAGAAATTGGCAACTTACTAGATATAGGTACAAATGGTAAAGAAACAAAGATGATGCTATGGTTTTAAAATTCAATGAATAGTAAAATAGTGGGATTAGTAACAGAAATAGGAAATCCCACAATTCTGAAGATTGGAAAGAATTTAAACATCACTTATTTGAGAACTTTTGCTTCATCTGTATATTATTATGTGGTCCTGCAAGAGGTTAAGGTACAGAGACAAGAGATATAATGCTCAAATTTTAATTCTGGTTCTGTCATTTGTCACCTTTAGCTTGCTATGCAAACTCTTTGTTTCAACTCCCTCATTTGTAAAATGAGTAACAATAACACGCTCTACTTCAGAGGACTATACAGTGCATTGTTTGGCATACCCGTATAAGTGTTTGATAAGTGTTAGCTAACGTGATTATTATTTATGAACATCTATAATATATTAATAGATATTTTTACTATACATTTCATAGACATGCACTGTAGAGTAAGACTGTACTACTGTTCCCAAGGTAATGTTTCACCTTCCAAAGAGACTGCAGACCTAACAATGAAGAAATATGGTTATTTTCTGTTGCAAAATTATAGTCCACACACATAGATCAGACCAAGTGTTTAAAATAATATGTGGAGAAGTAGGAATTGAATATAAGGATATTTACATAAATAGAAAAGATCTGAAGATTAAAAGAAAGCAATTTGACAGGTATAAAGAATAAACTCTCATCTCAATGAATCTATATATTGAAACCTCAAATCCTGAATTTGAAGCTGGAAGCTGCTTCAAAGAAATACACACATCTGTGTTTTTTCAGATTTGAAAGAAAATTAGCTCTTGTATAATGAGCACCTATATCTCTTTCACACTCTTTATTGATGGTCTGGATTATTCTATACACTGAAGGGATTTTCTATAAGTTGATTGTCCTCCAAGAATATTATCAATATTTTTGTACTAATAGTTGAATGTCATGTTGGTAGTGCCACTGAAAGATAAATGGTGTTGTTTCACACTATCAAGAATTTTGTATTATTGAAAATAGTTTTATCAATCTTTTTGTTATTGTTCTAAATAATGTCTTGTAGTATGGTTGCATTTTTAGAGACAAAGGAGTGAAAAATCTTTCTCTTTCATGTTGAATGTGCCATGTATCTCAAGAAAGATCATAGCTGTAAGTTTTGTACTGATCCACTATGAAGATGTAGACATAACAGACACAATAACTCAGGATTAATTTTGTACCAATAAAATCATTGTATTCATTTGAAAACTTTATCAGTTTCTGCTAAATTGTGTATGTCTCATTAGAGTTCCAAATAAACACTTCTTATTGACCAATGAACAACCATAAAATTGCATGAGTGATGCATTAATTTTTAAAAAACCCTTCAAATATACAAAAATTATTATAACTTTACACTTATGAAAGCATAAGTAAAATCATTATGTTCAGTACAAGTATCCAGAGAGATGCCATTTTAGCAACTTATATCTGTGACAGTGAGTATCAATGGATAGTCACTTTTCAGAAAATAAATATCATATTTTCAATTCATTAAAGAAGTAAAAAGCAGTTTAATCAAAATCACATCTATTTCTACAACTCAATTTTGAGCAAAGAATGTAAAAAGAAGTTAGAGATTTGAGCTGTTTGATTTTTTATGAATTTGGACTGTATAGGCAGGCAAAATGGATAATCAGGCAAAAAAAAAATGTATTTTTCCCAAATATTTTCATACTTATTACCCTTAGTGCTCACTCTCTTCCTCAAATTCTCCTGATTTATCATTATTCCCTGGATCATACATGTGTTTTAGCAAATTAAACATGTAAAAATACCCTTGTTATAAGAAAATTGAATAGAAATTAAATATTAATGTCAAAGAATTATGCACTTTTTTAGGCACATATTATGTTAGGGCAGAGCAGAATTAGAAAGTGGAACATTTTACAAAAGTAATTCATTCAGATTGATTTAAGTTTATAGAGAACATAAATCATTCGTTGGATTAGATGGAGATGTCTAAATCACATAAAAGTAAATTCAAATTATATTATAAAACCCTATCTATAACTTATCAACACTATAAAAAATAAAAAGGCTAAACATTGTTAAGGTCAAAAATTGACTGTTTATTATCACTACAGTGAACACTTTGAGTCATACAGTCACCTTGTGAACTATAGATGAGTCATTGGTCTGAAAACTAAGAGATCCAGTGAATGTGTATTATCTTGCTGGACATAATAATGTTTAAACCAATTTCCACTTAACTGTAATCTGCTCTAGCAAAGATTATTCATTTTCTCAAGGAGAAATGGCATTCACTACATTGTGCTTTTTAGTTTGGAGGGGAAGAGGTCATAGCATGTATTAGTGTAATTGGGTACATGGGTATTGTAGTGGAGCTGTAAACACACACAACTTAAGAAATATAGTGTATGTTCCTCCATAATCAGGCCTTGTGTCAGAGGTATAAATGCATATATTATCACAAGAAGGGAAAACTCATAGTGATTTTATAAATTCAATCACTAATAATAGAACGTCTGACCATTTTAAAATATTTGTTTGTTCTGTAAAATGATAAACTGCATGGAGATTAAACACATGTAAACAATCATGAATTTTTGTACATATAAAAAATATTGTTAGATAACACATAGCAAATAATGCTGTCCCAGGTATTTAATGTCTGAAATACACTTTATGTCAAGGGCTCTGTAAATTTCATTAAATGATTTAATTTTCACTGATTACTTCTATATAAATTTCTTGATTAAAGTCTTGCTCTTTCTTGCCTTCTAATGACTCATAGATTGGTTAATTAAGCATCTATTTGAAGTGTATGTAAATATAATATATTTCTCTCTTAACATTTATGGTGACTTGAGCTATGCAAAGGAACTTCAGATTCTGACAGGAAACTCCTAAAATATACCCTGTGGTGTGGCATGCTTTTAAATGTTTACCTACCTGTTCTTTAGTGGAAGGAGAGGAGAGAGAGGGAGGATTTATTTGTAGCATTTGTCAATTTCTAAAGTATAAATATTGCCATAATAGCTATTTCAAGCTACCATATGATATAACTGAACCTAGAGTTGGGAAAAAATATGCTAATGATTGACAATATTGACATTCAATTGCAACTGTCCTTACATGAGAGGAGGCTGATATAAGGATCTCATCTATTCTCTAATACAAATATAGCAAAGTTGCTAATATGCCCAGTCTCCCAAGACAGAGAGCAACAGATATAAAAAATTTACAAAACACACCATGCATCTCTTTCTTTCCACACTGCTTTGCAGCATCATATTCTAGGAACACTGGTGACACTTCATGAAGCTCATCTTTCTCTAGAAGAAGATTGCTATGTAAAGAACCACCACACCACTAGCCTATAATATTTGATTTTCCAAAGTTTTCTTCACACACATGGCCTCATGTTGATCAAGATAAATGAAGCATTTGTAAAGCTAAGTAATATGCCCAAAGTTTCAAAACCAGGTCTGTTTTGAAAATCTATAACTTTTGACCCTTATGTAATTGAGAAAGCTCAATGGGGACTCTATCGACCACACTGCAATCATTTTGGAATTTGATTTAACTTTTTTAGTTTAAAATTGTCTTGAGTCAACAAATCTTAGCTCTTTATTCTTTCTAGCAAATTAGCAAGGCTATCCACCTTTTATATAAATAATTTTATAGGTTTTAGTTTCAAAAAATGGGCGGGGGGCGTTTATTGCCACCTGGTATTTTTTACCCTTGAAATCATTCAATTTATTATGGAGAATTTTTCTACAAACACAAGAATGGCAGTAAATCTTTTTTTTCTGTAATAAACAGATTATCTTAAGACATTATTTAATAATATTTATTTTTTATTTCTTATAAGAGAAATTGAAATACTATAAATTATCAGGTATACAGTAAATAATCCAACAAATGGCAAAGAGAATATTTATGGTGGATGTCTTGGAGCCTACTCAGATTAGTCTTATTTCTAAGAAAACTGATGCAAAAAACGATGACTCAGATGTATGACAGAATCATGAGTTATCAGCTAAATTCCTTATGCTCAGCAACAACTAAGGCAAGAATTTGGTATTACAACTTTTTAAAGTGGTTGTACAAATAGTAGTTTTAGCTCCCCATGTTGAGACAAATATTTTTCTGGTTAACAGTTATTAGTAAATACAATTGTCTCAGTCTGTTTGGGCTACTATAACAAGAAGATGGCTGGGAAAATGGTATATAAACAACAGAAATTTGGGGAAGCTGGGATGGCTCAGCATGTTAAGCACTTGCTTTGCAGTCCCAGGGACTGAGGACTGAATCCCAGTCCCAACCCATGGGGACCCATATGCTGAACTTGGCTGTGCTACTCATGCAGGAGACCCCCAGTTCAGTCTCACCCTCCAGTTTGGCCCCTGGCTTGAGGGGTGTGCCTTCCATGCGGGAGGCCCCCAGCCTGGTTGCTGCCCTGTGTGCCCCCCTCCACCTGTGTAAAACAAAGCCTTTGATGAAGCCATGCTGAAAACTGATGATGTACAACAATGGAGACTGCTCTGGGCCCTCCCCCTTCTCTCTGTTCTCTGTCTCTTTCTGTCTCTGTCAAAAACAACAAAATAAATTTTTTTAAAAATAAAAAATAAATAAAAACCCAGAAATTCGTTTCTCACAGTTCTAGAGGCTATCAAGGCCAAGATTAAGGTCCAAATTTAGTGTCTAGTGAGAGCTTATTTCCTAGTTCACAGATTTCCATCTTTTGACTGTGTCCTCATCTGGCAGCAGAAGCAAGGGAGCTCCCTGGGGTCTCTTTTATAAGGGCATTAATTCATTTATAAGGGCTCCATCTTTATGACTGGATCACCTCCCAAATACCTGGATTCCAAATACCATCACATTGGTGATTAGGCTTTAAAATACAAATTAGAAGGAAAAGGGAGGCACTCATTCTATAGCATTCTTCCCCTGTTCCCCCCAATTTTTGTCCTTCTCACATACAATATACATTCATTCTATCCCAGTAACCCGTAAAGTCTCAACTCATTTCAGCATCAACTTTAAAGTCTAAAGTCTCATAAGATGAGACTCAAGGTACAATTCATCCCAAGGCAAATTCCTCCCCAGCTGGAAGCCAACATATCATGTGCTTTCAAATACAATGCATAGAATAAGTCATACAAGTAAGATGGACATTCCCATCCCAAAAGAACATAGGAAAAAAGACAACAGGTTCCAAATAAGTAAAAGGCAAACTTCATGAGACCTTAAGGCTTACGAATAATCCTCTTTGGCTCAATGTTCTGCCTTCCAGACCAGTTGGGGCTAGGGTCCTACCTTGGCAGCTCTCTAAACAGGAATCCCAAGCATGGGGCTTTATTAGTCTGGGATCTGAGGAGTGGCCTTATCCCCATAGCTCCTGGACTCTGTGCACTAGCAGCTGTGGCATCACTGCCTTCTTGAGGAATGCCCACATCAGCCTGTACAATACAGGGCCACTGGAAGGACACCTCATGTGTCTGAGTGCAAAGAGCAGAACCCATTTAGGAGGCAGCACCAGGCCTTGCTCCATGATCTACAGGCACCAGCTTCTCCTCCTTTGAAACTACTCTGTCACTCACCTTGCACTTTGACCCTGTGATGTGAGGGGCTCGGATGACTTCTACATTGCCTTCAGAGTCATTCTTTCACTGTCTTGAACAATAGTTCCTGGCTTCTGTTGGGTTGGCTGACTATCACTTGTGTGTCCTTTTCCAACCACACTTTCGCATCTTTTGTAATATCGATGAGCTAAGCATATTCCAAATCTTCAAGTTGTGCTTCCTTTTTGATAAACACATAATGCAATAATACATGATGAAATGTAGAATTGTACACCTGGAACCTATGTAATTTTTACCAACCAATATCACCCCAATAAACTGAACAATTGATAAAAACAACAGAAAACAATTCAATCTTAAAACAATTTATCTCCTCTCAAATTTTACTATAAGCCAGGATGAATCAGGCTGTTCTTTCAACTCTGCTTAGAAATAGGTTCAGCTAGGGGAAGCTGAGATGACTCAGTGGGTTAAGCGCTCTCTGTGAAGCCCCATTTTTCCATCTGAGACCCCTTTAGAATGTCCTTTAATGTCGATACTTTTACCAACATTCTGTTGAGGATTACTTAAGTATTCTCCATGAAGTTCTCTTTCAGAGATTTCTCTTTTTAGCTTTATTCTTCTTTTGAAGCTCTTGTTAGAGTCACCCATAATAGTCCACCATGGCAATGTAGATTTTTGCTGGCAATGCACTTTAAAACTCTTCTACCCTCTACCCCTTACTTACCTCCAAAGCCACTTTAACATTTTAGGTATGCATTACATCAGCACCTCATTTCCATGTTTTTTCCATCCTGTAGATATTTCCCTAGTTCCAGAATGTGTAATTGAAATGGACATACTTATCAGCTGGCAGAATCCCCATTGGTTCCCTGACCTGTAGAGTGAGACTTACAATGCTTAGAGAAACCAAGAGGAAGCCATTAGAACTTTAGGAAGTTTAACTTTAGGACAATAGTAAACCAAAAGCAATACTGCAGCCCTAGAGATGAGTGCCACCATCAAGGATTTGAAATACACAGGGTTGGTGATTACATTACATCTCCATTCAACTCTTGTATTTGTGCTGTGCAGAAGATACATAGATGGATCTCGAAGAATAAAAATTGATTATTGTAAGCTTATCCAGGTGATGGCTCCTATTGCAACTAGTATAGCAGATGTGATTCCATTGCTTGAGCAAATTAACACATGCCATGGTACTAAGTATACAGCTATTGATCTGGCAAATTCCCTTTTCTCCTACCTGTTCATGAGGCACATCAAAGTCATTTACTTTGAGCTGGCAAGGCCAGCAATACACCTTTAATGTTCTACCTCAGAAGCACATTATCTCTCTAGTCTGATGTCATAACTTAATTTACTGGGACTTGAAAGTTAAATTATAAGAATTTAGAAGATCCCAGTAAATTCACCTTTTCTTCTGGAAGATATCACACTGGTCTAATACATTGAGGACATTATGTTGATTGTACCTAGTAAATGAAAAGTAGCTACTACTATAGATTTATCAATAAGACAATTGTATGTCAGGGGGTGAAAAATAAATCTAACTACCTTCAGGGACCTACCACTTAATGAAATTTCTAGGAGTCCAGTAGTGTGGGGCATGTCTAGATATCCCTTCAAAGGTAAAGAATAAGTTGTTGGATCTAGCTCTCCTACAATGAAGAAAGAAGCACAGAGCTTAGCTGGCCTCTTTGGATTGTGAAGGCAATTACTCCTCATTTGGGGCTGTTACTCTGGCCCACTTACTGAATAAGCTGAAAAGCTGCTAGTTTTGAATGGATCCCAGAACAAGAAAAGGCTCTGCAACAGGTCCAGACTGCTGTGTCAGCTGCTCTGTCACTTGGAACATATAATACAGCAGATCCAATGGTGTTTAAAGTATCAGGGGCAGGTAGAGGTGCTATTTTAAGCCCCTTTAAGACACTTAAAGTGTAGGCCTTCAGGATTTTGGAATAACTCTATCATTATCCTCACATAACACTCTTTCTTTTTTCTTTTTTTTTTGAGAAAAAGCTCTTGGTCTGTTACCGGTTTCTATGAAGACCGAACACTTGACCATGGGTCCACCAGTTACTATGCAGCCTGAGCTGTCCATTATGAACTAGGTGTTATTTGACCCTCTAACCCACATAGTTGCACTCGGTTGTCTAATGGGAATGGCACATACATGGTTGAGCCCAAACAGGCCCTGAAGGCTCAAGTTAAGTTACATGAAGAAGTAGCCCAAAGGCCTGTGGTCCCACTCCTGCTGTACTGCCTTCTGTCTCCCGGTCTACACATCTGACATGTGCAGTGGACAGAAAGAAGACTAAGGCCTGATTACAGATGATTCTGCATAATAGGCCAACACCATCTGAAAATGGACAACTATAGCACTACAGCCCTTCTCTGGGACACCCCTAAAGGACAGTGGTGAAAGGAAATATTTTCAGTGGGCAGAGCTTTGGGCAATGCGCTTTCCTTGGAAGTTGGAATCAGCCAGGCATGTGATTATATACCAATTTATGGGCTATCACCTGTAGTTTAACTGGTCAGGGCTTGGATAGGAAACAATTAGAAAATTGTAACAAATAAATCTATGGAAGAGATATGTGTGTAGACCTTTCTGAATGGGAAAAAATATGAAGATATTTGTGCCCCATGTATATACATACCAAAGGTTGACCTCAAAAGAGGCAGAGTTTTATAACCAAATGTATAGGATGACCCATTCTGTGAATTCCAGTCAGCCTTTTTCCTCAGTCATCTCTGTTATCACTCAGTGGGTTCATGAAAATAGTGGGCATGGTTTCAGAGATGAAACTCATGCACAGGCTCAGCCATATGGACTATCATACATCAAGGCTGACCTGGTTATGACTGCATCTGAGTGCCCAATCCACCAGTAGAAGAAATCAATGCTGAACCCCCAATATGGCATCATTCCCTAGGGTGTTTACCGTACTACCCGGTGGCAGGTTGATTACATTGGGTTATTGTGGAATGTGAATTGTTTTGTCTTTACTGGAATAGATACTGTGGATATAGATTTGCCTTCCCTGCATGCAATACTCTGACAAAACTAACTACCATCCATGGACCTATAGAATACCTTGCCCACCATCATGGTATTCTATACATCATTGCTTCTGATGAAGGAACTCACTTCACAGCCAAATAAATGTAGCAATGGGCCCACACTCACAGGAGTCATTGGTCTTAGCATGTTTCCTATTATCCTGAAACACCTGGTTTCATAGAATGGTGAAATAGTCTTTTGAAGACTCACTCACAGTGCCAGATAGGTGGCAATACACACAGGCCTGGAACAAGGTTCTTCAGAAAACTATGTATGCTCTGAATCAGTATCCAATATATGGAGCTGTTTCACCAATATCCAGGATTTGCAGGTCCAGGAACCAAGCAGTAGAAATGGAAGTAATATCATTCACTATTAAACCTAATGAACACTGGCAAAAATAAAAAAATAAAAATAAGATGCCAATTAAGACATATAATGGCCCCTTGATTAGGAGTTAGAAGAGTTATATTCTAGACTAAGCTCTCATAAATTTGTGTATAACTAAGAAGAGGTAACTTAACTAGCCTTGTAAAACAAGTGGGTTAGACTAAATTTCTTAGATTGCTTCAAATTCTAAAATGCTAGTTTGTCATGCTTTATTTTTCCATTTTCAGTGTTTCATAATCATCACAGAAAACTTACAATTTGCATATAATCCATATGTAAAGTGTCACGGGTTTTTTTAATGATATATTTGTCATTTGATGATTGTAAACAAAAGAATAATAATTTTGAAGTGATTTAATTATTCTTGAATTTTCTTTTTATGACTGGGGATCATAGCATAGCATTTTTGGATTTATAAGTCAATGGTAAGATTTAGGGAATAGAATCTGTGAACTTTCTGAAATCTCAAGTAAAATTACTTGCATGTATATATGCATATATATTTCATCAGGCTATAATACGGCTCATCACCCAAAAAAAGTTTAACTGCTGTCTTTGTCAGACTCACACTGTTTGGAGGGCATGGTATCAAAAAAATCCATAGATTGTGTTAGCTTTAAGAACGTGAAGCTAATAAACTTAGATTCAGAACATAACCCCTGCAGTTATAAAAATAGTCCTAAACACTTAAACATCATATGTTTAATTAAATAATTAGCCATTCTGAGTACTTAATTATGAGTCTAATTTAAATGAATAGACAAACAAAGCTTTCTATTGATCAATAGACATGTTGAAAAAAATACCTGGCTTGGAATCAAACAGGTAAAGTCTTATTTGTTACCCTATTGTTTGCTTGTTGTGGAATTGTAGGCAAATTACTTAATCTTTCTAAGCCTCAGTTATGTCACTTGTTAAACATAACAATACAAATTTGATCACACATTACTCCTTTTTATTTTCTAAACATTTCTCAAATTATGTTCTACCCACTCACCCCTACTTCAAGGTCTGCTCATTATCTCTTGCCTCTCTGAAGCACTTTCATTGGTCTCCTTGTTTCCATTATGGCCTGTGGCTTCTCTCTTAACTATTAATGTGCTGGGAAACCAGGTTTCAAATAATAATAAACATAAAAAATAAAATTAAAAATTTTATTTGTGTTTTTTGCCAGTTTTAGCAGTATAAATACTCCTGCTATGGCTACCAAGGTGATGTCACTGAATATGGAAATGAGAAAATATGTGTCCAATGGGCTCTGGAGAGGCAGTAGAAGTAGATTTTTCACACCACTGGTGGTGGAACATCTCACCTTTCACCTGGTGTAATATTAGCTTGGTCCCATAAGATGTGACTGTAGACAAATCAGCCACTTATTAAATGGTGGTAATTTCTCTGCTCAGAGTTTTAAGAAGAAAGAAACCTTACCAACAGAAGGCAACAAAACTAGCAATGAGAAATACCTGATTTTTACTATTATCTTGAAATAAAAATGAACAGAATTTTGTCAAAAATTTAACTGATTTTAGATACTTGCAGTTCTAAATGCATATTTCATCTTACTGCTTAAAATAAAATGGAATATATTAATTGATTAGGATCCAATGCAGTGCCTCATATTATTATAAGAAATTAGAAAATAATTCATTAGAATGCTTAGTAAAGGATTCTTTCTTTTTCTTTGACCTTTGACATCTTCAGTATAATGTGCCTTAGAGAGGGTATGCTAGGATTGAAATAGCTAGGGGTCTTGTTTCCTTCTTGAATTTAAGGTTCCACTTTTTGCCATAGATTTGGGAAGTTCTCGTCTACTGTTTGAGCAAATTCTCTGTGCTCATCTCTTTTTCTGCTCCCTGTGGAATACTTATTATTCTTATGTTATTCTTTCTAATGAAGTCAGAGAGTTCTTATAGATATCTCATTTCTTTTAGCTCTTAAATCTCTCTCTTCTTCCTTCTGTGACATTTCCAAATTTCTGTCTTTAATTTCACTAATTCTTCCTCTTTCTGGTCAGCATGGCTTCCTATGCTAGCTATTTCATTTTTCATATCTTTTATTGTGTTGCTTATCTCCAGAATTTTTACTAGCTTCTTTTTTTATAGTTTCAATTTTCGTTTTGAGTTCACTTAGCTTCTTATGTGTACTCCACCAATTTTATTTGATCTCTTTGAGTGTTTTTAGACTTGTAATCTTGAATTCTGTGTCATTTTGCTCATATGTTTATATATCTTCAAGTTTCTTTTCTGGAGACTTTTTATTTTCTTTCTGAGTACCATTTTCACTAGGGTACTCACTGCTGTTGGAGCATTTCTCTTCCTAGACATGAGGATTTTTCTCCTGGTAGATATGAACAAAACCTTTCTTTTACTTCCTAGCTGGTGTTACTGTAAAATATCTAGTGCAAGGGAAGCATTCAATAAATGATTTTATTAATGACTATCATTATACTCTCTAAAAATTTTCATACAAACAAGAATTCTTCAAAATAAAATTTATAAGTAGAGAATGGAGCTGGGGTAGAAAAAAATTGTGATGCCCATGACATGTCTTAACTTTGCTCTATGAAATAGGTTCTCACATGTTTTTTAAATAATAAAATAAGCTGAATATTTCCTTAATATTTTTCTGATTTAACAAAACAAGGCTTGCATGACAGAGCATAAGAAACTACAACTCTTCTAAACTTCAGATGTATATTTGTGAGAGTCAAAGAATACCTTTTCCTTGTGTAGGGCTTTACTCTTCTTCTCCCTACTCCTTTCCTGGAGAGAGAGAGAGAGAGATAAAGATACATATATGCATTAACTTAAAACTTCAGAAAAGCACTAGAGCATGTTTAAAGGTGGTTAAGATGAACAGAAATTTAAAAAGCATGTTACATTCTTGATTATCTAGAACTCCCTCACTGCTTATCTCCCAAGCTTTACCCTATATATCTCCTCCACAATAATTTTTTTTTAATAGCTAGTTATTCTAATCTTTTTTTTTATTGTTTTTGACAGAGAGAGAGAGAGATAGAGAGACAGAGAGAGAATTGAACTGGGGGAGCGCCCCAGTTCAGCATATGGGTCCGCATGGGCCGGAGCCGGGATTCGATCCTCGGTCCCCGGGACTGCAAAGTGAGCGCTCAACCCATTGAGCCATCCCAGCTTCCCCAATAATTTTTTTAATGTTGTCATTTTTCAATTATATTGAACAAACAATAGACATTAAAGCAAGAAATAAAAATCTTTCTCATCCTGTCTTGTAATCATACCTCTTTTGGTAATCAATATTAAGAGTTTTGTGCATACACTGAATCTTTTTCATTTGCCAAAACAGATACAGTTTCCACTACATTCTAACTGACATTGCTTTGAGCTCTGTGATTTATAATTACAAGAATCTTTACTATCCAAATTCTGGATGAATGTGGCCACAGAAGATAAACAAAAAATTAGAGAACAAATAAAAAATATTTATCCCTCTAAGTTCCTCCCTGGCACTCCATGGTTTGGCAACAGTTGCATTCAAAAGTCATGGTTCCTATCCAGCAGTTTTTCTCTTATATATTGGTAAGAGGCTAGTTAAGACACATTCCCAGGGGAAAGCCGGGACGGCTCAGCGGGTTGAGCGCTCGCTTTGAGGCCACGAGGACCGAGGATCGAATCCCGGCTCCGGCCCGGGCAGGACCAACATGCTGAACTGGGGAGTTCCCACAGTTTGGTTCTCTAGCTGTCTCTGTCTCTGTCTCTCTCTCTATCTGTCAAAAGTAAAGTAGAAATAAATATGCACTGAAGATAAAATAATTACTCTCTATAAATATAAAAAGATAAAAAAAAAAAAAAGACACATTCCCACAAAAATGAAGACTATTAAGAGAAGTTTAATAAAAGGATGATATGTAAGGAAGCTTACAAAAAGCAAAAATAAATGAATGAGACTATATTAAGCTAAAAAGCTTCTACACAGAAAAGGACACCACCAACAAAGTAAAAAGGAAACCAACTGAATGGGAGAAAAGACTTGCAAAAAATGCCTTTGATAAGGGGCTAATATCTAAAATATATAAAGAACTCATACAACTCAACTACAAATAATAATAATAATAATAATGATCCAATTAGAAGATGGGCAGAAGACCTAAACAGGCACTTCTCTCCTGAAGGCACACAAACAGCCAACAGATACATGAAAAAATGCTCAACATCACTAACAATTAGGCAAATGCAAATTAAAACCACAATGAGAAACCACCTCACACCTATTAGAATGGCTGTAAACAATAAGACAAGAAATAACAAGTGCTGGAGAGGCTGTGGACAAAAAGGAACCCTCATAAACTGCTGGTGGGAATGTAAATTGGTACAACCACTGTGGAAGGCAGTGTGGAAATTCCTCAAAAACCTAGAAATGAAATTGCCATATGACCCAGCAATCCCTCTCCTGGGTATCTACCCCCCAAAACCTAAAAACCTTAATCTGCAAAGATATATGTACCCCAATGTTCATTGCAGTAATGTTCACAGTGGCCAAGTCATGGAATCAACCAAAGTGTCCTCTGATAGATGACTGGATAAAGAAGTTGTGGTACATTTAAACAACGGAATACTACTCAGCAATAAGAAAATATGAAATGTAGAAATTTGTAACAACATGGACGGACCTTGAAAACATCTTAGTAAGCAAAATAAGTCAGAATGGAAGAATCAAGAAACATATGACCTCACTTATAGATGGAATATAAAACTGAAAGGAACAAAGAAACAAAGACTCATGAACACGGTCAATAGTTTAGTGGTTACCTGAGGGTAAGCGGGGAGGTGGGTGGAAGAGATGGGGGAGGAATAGGGAGGGGGAATCAAACACACGGTGATGGAGAGTGGGCTTATTCTTGGTGGTGAGCACATAATGCAATGTACAGACGACATAATGTAGAATTGTACACCTGGAGACAATGTAATTGATTCAATCAATGTCACCCCAATTAATTTAAAAATAAAAAATAAAAGGAGGTTTACAAAATTAAGAGGAGTTAACAATGATGATGAAACAGGCATAGGTAACAGTAATGGGAGCCATTACCACTCTTGAGTTTAAAGGCATAAAGGGAGACATTAATTACCATATAGATAGATGATAAATGGATAGATTACAGATAGATAGATATAGATAATAGATAGATGATAGATAACAGATTAGATGGATGATAAATAAATGATAGATAGATGGATAGATAGATAGATAGATAGGCAGGGAGGCAGGCAGACAGACAGACAAATGGTAAATAGAGATAGATAGATGATAGATAGATAGATAGATAGATAGATAGATAGATAGATAGATAGATAGATAGATACAGATCTCAATGAAGTTATAAGGCAGGGCCACATGCAGTCACTGTCAGCATGCAGCATGGCAAATACATTGATAGAGACATAAATACCTAAACCTTGCTCTCCTTTATCTTTATATCTCTTCCTATAATAGTAATCATTCTTTCATCATGTAACTTTTAATGATATAATAATATTTTATATGAAATGTTAGTTATTAAATAATGATAATAGAAAAATGATTACACTATATTGTTAAATAAAATAAGTAGGTTTCAAAGGCATGACAGTGTTAGGTGGGGCATTGAAAAACACTTTACATTTTTCTTTTTAGTAATTACATTCTCCATTTTCTCTTTGTCTTGCCAAAGTCCACAAATTCTTATAAGAAGAATTAAAGGCTGTCTATGAGAAGCATTTTTAAAATTTCCTAACAAAACATAGAACAACATCTTTATGATTTCAGGGTAAAGAAGAAACTTACAAATCACTTAGAAAAATAATGATAAATTTGACTATATTAAATTTTATACTTTGGCATACAAAATGCAGAAATGTAAAAGACAAGTCACAATCTGTGAGAAAATATTTATAACGTATGTTAATGTCAAAGCATACAGAATATATAAATAAATTACGACACCATACACAGTAACAAGTAAAACTATAAATGTGTAACAAATAAAATTTTTTAAAGAAATGAGCCATTTCAGTTTAGCATGGAAGTTAAAAGAATAGATTGAACACAGAGGGTTTGAGTTTGAGTTTCATTTATGCCTATTAGCAAATGAGTAGCTTTGGTCAAATCAGTTCCTTTTTCTGCATTTTCATGCATTCATCTGTATACAGTGATACCAAATGCCTCAGAATCCTAATGTTGCATTGGAATCCAAATGCCAACATGTTGTTCGCGTGGGATGTATGGACTGCATGGCCTGTAGTTTTGCCAGAACACCCACTCATTTGTGTGGGAAGGAAGAGAGAGACCCTGGAACCATTCCCTCTGGTGAAATGAAGGACCTTCTTAGCATGTGGTCAAAAACCCAGGCAGCTGTTGTGAAGCAGCACTCCAATAAAGCCCTAGTTGACACGTGTGTTAAATTGTTTGATAATAACATCATTGAACATTTCAGAAAAGTGCAAAAAGATCACCAGCATCAGACCACTTTGGAACATTGGTTCTCAAAAGTGAACTCAACCAGTGACCCCAAGCCCTCTATAAATGATACCATAGCAAAGGGCATTAAAAGACAAAAAAGCAGAAACCTGAAGTTATCATGGAAGATGACTCTTCTTCCTTATTTTTTAATTTTTTAGTTTAAATATTATTACTTGTTAATATTTTACCTTAAAATTAATAAAATTAATATTTTACTTTAAACCCAGTGTATTTACTGTTAAAATCATTTTGAAAATTTGAGTTTGTGTCACCCAGGAACAGATGAATCCTGTTTCTATTATTTAAAAGGGAAAAACTTGTCTTGGAACTCAAACATTTTGGAACTTGAACAAGGTTCTGGGATGGATTAAGTTTGAACTCTAAGGCATCACTGTAATGGGAAAATAAGAATGTTTAATTAATAAAGTTCTGTGGAAGTTAAATAAATTAATATACCGGTATGTAAAAATGCTTATTAAAGTTCCTGACTCAGAGTTATATAAATGCTAGATATTATTTTTTAATCATTATTATAAATGGATCTTCTTCTGAAGAGCTCAAAAATTATTCTAAAAATTATTTTTATTGTTTTTGACATAGACAAAGAGAGACAGGGAGAAGAGGAAGAGCCCAGAGCAGTATCCATAGTTGTACATTAGTTTTCGATATAGTTTCGTTCCACATGTGGGTGCAGGGCCACGGAGGGCAGGAACAAGGCCAGAGGCCTCTCACATGAATATTATGCCCCGGTGAGCGGGCTGCCTCCTACATAGAAAGTATAACTGAAGCAAGAGCTGAACCAGGGCCCTCCCATGTGGGAAACTTGCCCCAGTAAGAACCAAACTGGGGGCAGACCCCAGCCTAGTAGATGGGTTCCCATAGGCAGGACCCAGGACTTGACCCTCAGACCCTGGGGCTGCATATGAGTGCTCAACCCACTGCAACAACCTGCATCCCCTTAAAAATTTTATGGAAATCTACAGGTCCACAAATTTCTAGGTCAAATTTGGAAGGAAAAGGGCAACATCAAAAAGTAAAAATTGCGTTCCAAGTGTGAAAAAATTCTGCAAAGAAATTATTATCAAAATTTTACAGTTCAGGGAATGCTGAGATGGCTCAATGGGTTAAGAATTCATGTTGCAGCCCTGGGATCCAAGGATCAAATCCCGGTCTCAGCCCATGTGGACCCATATGCTGAACTGGGGTGTGGCCCTTAGTTTGGTTCTCACCAGGGAGAGCTTCCTGTGTGGGAGACCCCCAGTTTGGCCCCCAGCTTGTGAGAGTACGCCTCCCATGAGGGAGGCCCCCACCCCATTCCTGCCCTATGCCCCTACCCCCACCCCGCCTACCTATGTGGAATAAA
This sequence comes from Craseonycteris thonglongyai, assembly GCA_004027555.1. NCBI lineage: Eukaryota > Metazoa > Chordata > Mammalia > Chiroptera > Craseonycteridae > Craseonycteris > Craseonycteris thonglongyai. The sequence continues at coordinate 22,947 of PVKE010014471.1, forward strand.
ACTATGTTGAAAACTGATGACATACAACTATGGAGACTACTCTGGGCCCTCCCCATTCTCTCTGTCTCTTTCTGTCTGTCTGTCTGTCTGTCTGTCTCTCTCTCTCTCTCTCTCTCTCTCTCTCTGTCAAAAACTATAAAATAAATCTTTAAAATTTTTTAAAAATATTATAGTGCAGAAAAAAATCATGCCATTGAAAACTTATGTTATTTTCCACAGGTATAGAGAAATGAGCCACTTGGAAGCACAAGGAACTATAGGCATAAGTGCTCATGTGACCAGTCAGTACAATAAATCTCTCAAAACTTTCAATCAGGGTTTTCTGTTTAAGAAAGTGCAGGGTTTCACCAACATCCCTAGTCCATGGAGAATGCCATAGAGCTCCTCATCTAGAAGCAACTGTTAAGAGATTATTGACTTTTTTGGTCATGTTCCCCAGCTTGTGCCTGAAACAGGCCATCCTAGAGGGATATGAATTCATTTTCTTACACATGATGGGATACTCAGATATCTGTCTTCTGTCATATAATTTATTTTGATCAAAATGTACAATATAAAGGCACCTCTCCCCTCCCATAGTCTTTTCTTCCATAAAAAGAGAATTCAGTATGATAGTTCTGAACAAAGGACATATCCTATAACCAAGTGCAACTCTGTAAACACTGTGGAAAGGATCAATGCTTGACTACTCTTCCAGTGAGTAACATACTATACCAACTATTTCTAAAGGTTCTTTCCCTCAAAAAAACAAAGTGAGGGTAAGCCGGGATGGCTCAGTGGGTTAAGCGCTCACTTTGCAGCGCTGGAGACCGAGGATTGAATCCCGGCCCCGGCCCTTGTGGTCCCATGTGCTGAACTGGGGCCCAGTTCAGTTCCCTCTCTGTCTCTGTATCACTCTCTCTGTCAAAAACAATAAAAAAATTTAAAAATTTAAAAATTAAAAAAATTAAAAATTTCTTGGGGAAGCCAGGATGGCTCAGTGGGTTAAGCACTCACTTTGCAGCCCCGGGGACCAAGGATCGAATCCTGGCCCTGACCTGTGTGGACCCATATGCTGAACTAGGGAGTGCCCTCAGTTCAGTTCTCACCGGGGTGAAGACCCTGGCCCAGTCCCTGCCCTGTGCAGCCCACTCCCACCTGTGGAATGAAACTATGTGGAAAAACAAATAATTTGTAACTATGGAGACTGCTCTGGGCCCTCCCCCTTCTCTCTGTCTCTGTCTCTGTATCTCTCTGTCAAAAACAATAAAAATAAATCTTTAAAAAAACAAAGTGAAAAACTTTCCATGTAGCACCCCCAAGTTTCAACTCTACTTTAATGGGTAAATGGTTTTACAAAATTTATTGAGGTCTCTGACATTAGACTGTAAACATAATCACACAAAGAGATTGATAACTAAGTTTGTTTTCTATATGTCCCAAGTTATACCAGTATTTCATTGACTACCGATAGGGTCATGGGTGTTTCTCTCTTGACCACAAGTAAAGGGCTCAAATTTATCAAGATCATAGATAGTGTCAGCACTGGAGAATAGATGGCCACAGTGTTAGAGGTGAGCTCACACAAACACTGAGCTGTGGTAAACATCCCCAACCTTTCTCTTTCACATACAGCAAAAAGGGATGCAAGATCTGCAGAAAAGTTGATGTGTAGAAAATTTTTCCTATCACCTCTCTGTCAGCAGAACAACTTTGTCTTACCTTCATGGTAGGAAATAATGAAGAGTAATAAATCTAACAAGTATCTCCAGATACAGGGAATGTCCCTGTTCATTAGCACTATGTGAGCAGTTGTCTATAGTTACCATTCAAGCCCAAAGGGCAAAGTCATGAGGGGCAATTATTTATTCAAGGCAAGAAGTGATAGAAAGGACAATTTTGAAGAATGTGTCTGAGTTAAATAAAGCATTCATGGCTCTGTTCAACAAACATAGATCCCTGCCTAATATAATGCACACAGTGAACTATTCCTGAATTTAAAAATTAAGAAAGTAAAGAAATAGAGTTGTAGCTGTGTCTATCAGCTTACATCAAACATCAGCACAATCCTCTATGCTGTGAAATCTTCTATCCAGTTAGGTTTAGGTCAGGTTGCCATTTCTGCTTAACCAAATATAACAGAAATGGCTTGTATCACTTGCAGGTCAAGGCAGTTAAGAGTCAATGTGTTAATTAGAGTACCATGTACCAGTTATCAATCCCAAAGGTGCACAGTAAAGGTCATCACTATGCCAACTGCCAGAAATAGAAGTCAAAACATTTCTTTCCACTGCATAATAACAGGGTTACCAAGAAAACACAACACAATCAAGCACTGGATGAACCACTTCACTAACATAGAGAAGTGGTAGATAGAGAAATATCAGTTCCAATAGTGGGCATCTGCCTCAATGGCCACTAGTTCCATCCCAGCAACTGCTATAGGGCAGTTTGCCTCCATGCGCCTCTCTCATTCTGCAGTATAAGGATCCTGTCCCTTTCCCACAGGGAATGGATAAAGCAGTGGGGTTGGCCAGGTGCCATGCAATGCGCATGCTTAAGAACAAAAGAGTACTCATAGAGCCTAAAACAGGGAAAGATGTTTCCACACAAGGTAAGAGACCCAACAGAGGCTGTGAGGGCTCTTTATCTTTTGGTAAAGAAGTGTTCCAGGCCCAAAGCCAATTCTTAAGCGGCCAACTATAGGGTCAAAAGACTGTGGGCTGGAGAGTTCCTTTCCCAACAATGCACTTCATCTATTTATCTCTTCCTTTGTTGCAGTGATCTGAAAGCCCTGTGTTCCAGATGGCATAGTTACAAGACTGTGAACACCTGCCTTGCCCAAATCACACCTAAATTTTTATTGTGTTAATTTACTGAGATTCCAAGGTCAATTTGTTATGCATCACAGTATAATCTATCCTAAATAATACAATGGATAGTTTTATAACCTGTCCATGAAAAAAGATTTTGTAACTATGAATTTAAAATTAGAAGCTTTAAAAAGAAAGAGGTATAACTACATAGAATCTGTTATGATTGTATGTCAAAAACCTAAAAACAAAATTAAAGAATGAAAAAATTGGGAAAAATATTTCCAATATACAGTAGTACCTCGGTTCACGAATGCTTCTGTTCACGAACAACTCGGTTCACGAACAGAAAAGTTCATCAAAATATGCTCTGGTTCATGAACTCCGCTTCGGTTCACGAACAGGAGCCGCGGCCATTTTAATGCTATTTCCTGGCTGTCACATGTTTGTGACTTCCTGTAGGAAGATCGTGGAGAGAAAGAGACACAGAAAAAAGTACACTGTGAGTACTTTCAGTGACTTTTTTTATTTTTGTTGTGCTCTTTCTACATTACTATACTGTACTAATGTGTATTGTAATTTGTTTCATATTTTTTGTGCTTCAAAAACAGAAAAAAAAGGTCAGAACGGATTAACTGGATTTACATTGAACCCTATGGGAAACTGTGCCTCGGTTCACGAATTAAGTTCGTGAACCGAGGTACCACTGTATATCACAAAAAGTATTACGGTACTGCCTTTAATATATGAAGAATTCTCAAAGTCTAATAAGAATTACAAATAGGAAGCAGGCAATAATATTAATAAATGTCTCATTTAGGAATTAAATCTCACTGGTAATAAAACAAAAATTTTTTTAAATTAAAATTTTATCCTTTATACAAAAGGAATCTGAAGATGAGGTCCTGGAATTATAAAGGTAGCTCTGAGTATTATCCTGGACACAAGACTGATCTTTCTTTCTGTTCTGCAGTCCTTGGTATATGGCTTCCATTCACAAAGTCATTGTTAATGCATCTGGGCAACCGAAGTTCAAATAATCTTGTATAAGCAACCGTAGAGAGGATTTTCCAAATGTGCACTTACATCTCATTGGCCACTTCTATCTTCAGAGGATACTGGGAAATTTCATTGTAATGAAGGAAAGAACGTATTTTGTGTAAACACAGTTCTCACTTTGTCCAACCAAGCATCCATGATCTCTCTTCTCCATAAAAAGAACCTACACTTTCCCCTTTTCTAAGAAAACAACCTAAGTATTCCATCCAGTTATAGGATCCATCCCAATGTTCAGGACCTCTAGTCAACATACAATCTCCTCCATCAGGTCCTGAGGAGGCATCTCATAATCTGGCAACCTATCCACTGAGAGACATGTTATCCATACTTAGCACTCATATACAATGGTTACAAAGAAAGAGGATACCCAAAAGGGAGGTAAAAAAAAAAATTCTTGTGTGAAAAGGGTAAGGTTGGAAAAACACAATCCCTCATCCTGCTGAGAAAGAGTAAGAAAAAGGCCCTGGTTCTGGCACATGTGGTTCTTGGTGAACCAATTTGGAAACTCCTGGGTCTCTCTTCTTAGAAGGTCCCCTTGGTCCATGGTTCTTCATGACCTCTGGCTCAACTCTCTGAAATGGGCACCCAGGACAGCTTTCTTCTTGGTAACTACCCAGCTCTTGTTGGTACCTATTCCAGGGACCACATATTGTTTTAGGAGGTAAAGCACTAGCTGTTGCAGGTCAGAATTGTAGGGATTTTGGCAAGATGGTTTTCACAAAAACTTATAAGCCTTCTAATATCTTCATTTCTAGGTTTTAATCTTTTCTCTTGGTTCCGTGTGTGAGTATTCACAAAGTAAAAACCTTATCTAGACATCGTTTTTAAATCTAAAAACTATGGGTTTTTTGTTATTTGCTTTGTTTTTGTTTTCTGCCTCTGTGCTTTGCTTCTGTGGGAAGACAATACCATTACTGCATAATGTTAAAGGAAATATGTAGTGGGTGCATTATGATAATTTAGACTGTCAAAAACAAAGTAGATAGATAAAAACTTTTGCAAAATGATGGAAATTGTTGCAGATGGGTAGTAGATTCATGGAGGTTATTATATTATTGTTCCTACCATTGTATATATTGACATTTTTTCATAACAGAAGCTTTTTTAAGAAACAAAATAGACAGCAAAAAAGATATTCAACATTTTCCCTAAAATATAAATGAAGACTGCCAGGGCCCATGTAAGACCAATTGAATTACAATCTCTGAGTAAAGCATTATTAATAAGTATCTCTGGGGAGACTAAGCACTCTAAAATTTGAGAAGTACTACATTAAAATTTTAAAGTGGAACCATCTTCAGGTTATCTTCTTCATATTTATAAAAGTTATCTTCATAATTATCATTTCATATCTTTATAATGTTTTATTGTGTCGATGTTCCACAAATTGCAAGACCATTTTGAGCAGTGCTACAGAAACTACATGTAAAGTCTGAATAAGATTAATTAGACTAATCTAAGAGAAAATTTTAGTGTAGTGACTAGAAGAACTGCAGACTTTTGGATATTCTTGGATCTATGAATGAAGGAAGATGGAGGTGCCAAATTCTAGAGGAGAGGGAAACAGGGGCAAAATCCAAATTATGCAAATAAAAACACAAAACTGAAGCAGCATGTTGGGAGTCTTAATGAAGTGAAGCAGAGAGGAAAGGTCAGTTGATGAAGGACCCTGAAAATTTTTTCAGTTGTTTTTTTAAACATTTATTTGTATTGTTTTTGATAGAGAAAGAGATACAGAGACAGAGAAAAGGGGGAGGGCCTAGAGCAATCTCCAAATTGCACATCATTGTTGTTTTTTTTTACATAGTTTCATTCCACAGGTGGGCACAGGGCTATGCAGGGCAGGAACTGGGCCATGGTCTCACCCCAGTGAGCACTCCCCAGTTCAGCATATGGGTCCACATGGGCTAGGGCTGAGATTCAATCCTTGGTTCCCAGGGCTGCAAAGTGAGTGTTTAACTGACCGAGCCATCCCAGCTTCCCCTCTTTTCAGTTCTTAGTAGAAGATACATTCTTTTGTGTGTGTGTGTGTGTGTGTATGTGTGTTAAATTTATTGGAGTGACACTAATTGATATCAATTACATTGTTTCCAGTTGTACAATTCTACATCACATTGTCTATACATCGCATTACATGCTCACCACCCAGAATCAGCTCACTTTCCATCACTGTATGTTTGATTCCCCCTCCTTACTCCCCCCCCAACCATCTCTCCCACTCACCTCCCCCATTACCCTCAGGTAACCACTAAACTATTGACTGTGTCCATGAGTCTTTGTTTCTTTGTTCCTTTCAGTTTATATTCCACCCATAAGTGAGGTCATATGTTTCTTGATTCTTCCATTCTGACTTATTTCGCTTACTAAGATGTTTTCAAGATCTGTCCATGTTGTCACAAATTCCTACATTTCATCTTTTCTTATTGCTGAGTAGTATTCCATTGTGTAAATGTACCACAATTTCTTCATCCAGTCATCAATCAGAGGACACTTTGGTTGATTCCATGATTGGCCACTGTGAACAGTGCTGCAATGAACATTGGGGTACATGTATCTTTGAAGATTAAGGTTTTCAGGGTTTTGGGGTAAATACCCAGGAGAGGGATTGCTGGGTCATATGGCAATTCCATTCCTAGTGTTTTGAGAAGTTGCCACACTGCCTTCCACAGTGGTTGTACCAATTTACATTCCCACCAGCAGTATATGAGGGTTCCTTTTTGTCCACAGCCTCTCAAGCACTTGTTATTCCTTGTCTTACTGATTATAGCCATTCTAATAGGTGTGAGGTGGTATCTCATTGTGGTTTTAATTTGCATTTGCCTAATTGTTAGTGATGTTGAGCATTTTTTTTCATGTATCTGTTGGCTGTTTGTGTGCCTTCAGGAGAGAAGTGCCTGTTTAGGTCTTCTGCCCATTTTTTAATTGGATCATTTGTTGTTGTTTTTTGTAGTTGAGTTGTATGAGTTCTTTATATATTTTAGATATTAGCCCCTTATTAGAGGCATTGCTTGCAAATCTTTTCTCCCATTTATTTGGTTTTCTTTTTACTTTGTTGATGGTGTCCTTTGCTCTGTAGATGCATTTTAGTTTGATATAATCACATTCATTTATTTTTGCTTTTACTTCCCTTGCCTTTGGGGTCAAGTTCATAAAGTGCTCTCCGAGTCCAAGGTCTGTAAGTTTAGTGCTGATGCATTCTTCTATGCACTTTATAGTTTCGGATCTTATGTGGAGGACCTTAATCCACTTTGAGTTAATTTTGATATATGGTGACAGTTCATAGTCCAGATTCATTCTTTTGCATGTGGTTTCCAATTTTCCCAGCACCATTTACTGAAGAGGCTTTCTTTTTCCCATTTTATACTTTTTGCTTCTTTGCCAATGATTATCTGTCCATATATTTGTGGGTTTATTTCTGGGTTTTCCATTCTGTTCCATTGGTCTGTATGCCTGTTTTTCTGCCAAAACCAAGATGTTTTGATTATTGAAGCTTTGTAGTTTAGAATGAAGTCAGGGAGCATGGTGCTTCCAGCCTTATTTTTGTTTCAGAGGATTACTACGGCAATTTGGGGCTTTTTGTGGTTCCATGTGAATCTGATAATCTTTTTATCTATTTCGTGAAAGAATGTCTGTGGAACTTTGATGGGAATTGCGTTAAATGTGTATATTGCTTTGGGTAATATGGCCATTTTAACTATGTTGATTTGTCCAATCCATGAACATGGAATATCCTTCCATTTCTTTGTATCTTCTTCAATTTCTTTTAATAGTGTCTTATAGTTTTCCATGTATAAGTCCTTCATGTTCTTAGTTAATTTTATTCCTAAGTATTTTATTTTTGTTTTGATCGCAAACAGTATCATTTTTCTCATTTCTTCTTCTGAAGTTTCATTGTTTGTGTATAAAAAAGCTGTGGATTTTTGTATATTGATTTTGTATCCTGCAGCTTTACTGTATTCATTTATTATTTCTAGCAGTTTTCTGGTGGAGTCTTTGGGGTTTTCTATATATAGGATCATATCATCTACAAACAGTGACAGTTTACTTTGTTTCCAATTTTAATGCCTTTTATTTCTTTTTCCTGCCTAATGGCTCTGGCTAGGACTTCCAGCACTATGTTGAATAACAGTAGTGACAGGGGACATCCCTGTCTCATTCCTGATTTTAGAAGGAAAGGTTTCAGTTTTTCCCCATTCAGTATGACATTTGCTGAGGGTTTGTCATATATGGCCTTTATTATGTTGAGGTATTTTCTTTCTATATGTATTTTATTAAGTGTTTTCATAATAAATGGATGTTGTATCTTATTGAATGCTTCCTCTGCATCAATTGATATAATCACATGGTTTTTATCTTTAATTTTGTTTATATGGTGTATCATATTGACCAATTTGTGCATGTTGAACCATCTTTGTGCCCCTGGGATGAACCCCACTTGATCGTGATGTATAATCTTTTTAATACATTGTTGTATTCCATTTGCTAGCATTTTGTTTAGGATTTTTGCATCAGTGTTCATCACAGATATTGGTCTATAGTTTTCTTTTTTAGTAATGTCCTTGCCAGGCTTTGGTATTAGGGTAACGTTGGCCTCATAAAATGAGTTGGAAAGTATTGACTCTTCTTCAATTTTTTGAAAAAGTTTGAGAAGCATAGGTGTTAGTTCCTCTTTGAATGCCTGATAAAACTTGTTAGCAAGACCATCTGGTCCTGGACTCTTGCTTTTGGAAAGGTTTTGGATGATTGTTTCAATTTCCTTACTGTTGATTGGTTTGTGTAGGTTATCCAGTTCTTGATTCAGTCTAGGTAGACTATATGTTTCTAAAAACTTGTCCATTTCTTCTAGGTTGCAAAATTTGGTGGCATATAATCCTTCATAGTATGTTTTTATGATCCTTTGTATTTCTGTGGTATCCATTGTAATTTCCCCTTTTTCATTTCTAATTTGGGTTACTTGTGTGTTTTCTCTTTTTCCCATGGTGAGGCTGGCCAGGGGTTTGTCAGTTTTATTAATTTTTTTAAAGAACCAGCTCTTTGTTATATTATTTTTTTCTATTTTTTTTTATTTTTTTATTCTCTATTTCATTTAGCTCTGCTTTAATTTTTATTATTTCCTTCCTTCTGCCAGCTTTGGGCATTTTTGTTCTTCTTTTTCTAGTTCTTGAAGATGTAATATTAGGTTGTTTACTTGTAATTTTTTTTTTTTTCTTGAGAAAGACCTGTAGTGATATAAATTTTCCTCTTATTACTGCTTTTGCTGCATCCCAGTAATTTTGGTATGTTGCGTTTTCATTGTCATTTGTTTCTATGTATTTTTTAATCTCTTTTTTTATTTCTTCTTTGATCCAGTCATTGTTTAATCTCCATGTATAAGTGGGTTTTCCTGCTTTCTTTTTGTGGTTGATCTACAATTTCAAAGCTTTATAGTCAGAGAATACATTTGGTATGATTTCTATCTTCTTAAATGTGCTGAGGCTAGCTTTGTGTCCCAGAATGTGGTCTATCCTTGAAAACACTCTATGTGCACTGGAAAATAATGTGTAGTCCTGTGTTTTAGGATAAAGTGCCCTATAAATGTCAATTATGTCCAGTTGCTATAATGCATCATTTAAACCTGGTATTTCTTTTTTTATTTTTTGTTTGGATGATCTGTCTATGGCTGTCAATGGGGTGTTTAAGTCCCCTACTATAATTGTTTTTGTCAGTTTCTCCTTTTAGATCTGTTAGTAGTTGCTTTGTAAATTTTTGTGCTTCTTGGTTGGGGGCATATATATTAATAAGTGTAATATCTTCTTGTTGTATTGTCCCCTTTATCATTATGAAATGTTCATTTTTGTCTCTTATTATATTTTTGATCCTGAAGTCTGCTTTGTCAGATAGATATAAGTATGGCTACACCTGCTTTTCTCTGGGTGCCATTTGCTAGGAGTATTTTTTTCCACACTTTCACCTTGAGTCTGTATTTGTCGTTGTTGCTGAGGTGTGTGTCTTGTAGACAGCATAAGGTTGGTTATTGTTCTTTAATCCAATTTACTACTCTGTGTCTTTTTATCAGTGAGTTCAGTCCATTTACATTTAGGGTGATGATTAATATATGAGGATTTCCTATAGCCATTTTATCTTTTGTTTTCTGGTAGCTCTGTTATTTTTTTAATTGCTTCTTTGCTTTTTTCTTCCCATTGATTATTTTAGTTTGATGGTGTTGATGACTGTTTTTTCTGTAGTCTCATCTTTTGTTTCTATGTGTCCCAGTTCTACCGGTAAGTTCTTTTTCAGTGGTTAGCATGAACTGTATATAAAAGAAATTTTCATATATGCAGTGGTTCCTTTTCCTAAGGACGTTTCTTATCACCATTCTCTTTGGAAACTTAAGTCTTTACTTCCTTCCCTTTTTATATTTTTGTTATTCCAGTTTATCCCTATTTACTTTTACTTTTTGTTTCAGGTCCAATCACCTCCTTCAGTATTTCTTTAAATGCTGGCCTTGTGCTGGAGAATTCTTTCAGTTTTTGTATGTCTGCAAAGGTCTTTATTTCTCCTTCATGTCTAAAGAATAACTTTGCTGGGTATAGGATTCTTGGCTGGTAATTGTTCTCTAATATTTTGAATACTTTGTTCTATCCCCTTCTGGCTTGTAGAATTTCTATTGAGAAATCTGTTGATTGTCTGATGGGCTTTCCTTTATAGGTTATGGTGTTTTCTTGTCCTGCCTGCCTTGAGGATTCTTTCTTTGTCTTTGATATCTTCAGTATAATGTGCCTTGGAGAGGGTCTATTAGGATTCTAGTAGCTAGGGGTCCTGTTTCCTTCTTGGTTATGAGGTTCCAGTTCTTGCCATAGATTTGGGAAGTTCTCATCTACTATTCGTCTGAGTAAATTCTCTGTGCCCATCTTGTCCTCTGCTCCTTCCAGAATACCTATTATCCTTATATTATTTTTTCTAATGGTGTCAGATAGTTCTTGTAGATAGCTTTCATTTCTTTTAGCTTTTAGGTCTCTCTCTTCTTCCCTTTGTGACATACCCAAATTTTTGTCTTCAATTTCACCAACTCTTTTCTCCATCAGGTCAGCTTTGCTTCCTATGCTAGCTATTTCATTTTTCACTTCTTTTATTGCATTGTTTATCTCCAGAATTTCTATTTGCATCCTTTTCATGGATTCAATTTCCTTTCTGAGATTACGTAGGTCTTTCTGTGTACTATACCAGTTTTCTTTTATCTCTTTGAGTGTATTTATAATTGCAGCCTGAATTCTCTGTCATTTAGCTCATATAATTCCACATCTTCAAGTTCCTTTTCTGGAGATTTTTCTCTTTCTTTCTGAGCTCCTTTGTTCAAAGGGGTATTTATCACTGTTGGAGCATTTCATTTCCTAGACATGAGGACTTTTTCCTTGGTAGATGTGAAGGTATCTTTCTTTTACTTTCTAGTTGGTGTTAGTGCCTTACAATATTTCCTCTCATTTATCTTGTTTTCTTACAGTGGGAGACTTTCTAGGAGATGGGCTTCTCTTTGATTCAGTTGCCCTCGTCTTTGTATGCCTGCTCTTTGAGAAGGTACTGTGGGTGATGGTATTCTATGCCTCTGAGATCCCACTGCTGTCAGAAGCTGCCACACCTAGATCCCTCTGCTGGCTTCAGTGGGACAGGTGGGGGCTGAGCTTGTTCAGAAAGGTGCAGGCCTGATTGCATTAAAGCAGGGGTGTTAAATTCCTTTAAAACACGGGCCATTTGGTGCAACAGGCAAGATTCACATGGGCCACATCACATTTACAAAAGTTGCCAGAACTGAGTCAGCACATTTATACATGCCCACAGGCCCCCAGGAAAGGCACCGGGCCACGTGTATACTCATCTTTAGTAGTTAAAAGGTTAACGAGGGAATTGTGTGTACGGTATTGCCTCGATCTCCCCTAAGCACTATTTTCTTCATAATAATTTTTTCTCTTTTTATTTTATTTCAGAGCATCATGGGCCACAAAAA
>PVKE010014472.1:0-34902 GCA_004027555.1 Craseonycteris thonglongyai
TGAAGTGTGCTCCTAGGATTTCAGTTGGTCATCTCTCTCTCTCTATCTCTTTCTCTCTCTCTCTCTCTCTCTCTATATATATATATATATAGTTTTAAATATTTAGAATCAATACATAACTTGTGCTTGAATAGAATACGTTTAACTGTGTAATCCTTAGGCACAGGTATTATAAATAGTGTTATTCTGTGGTAAATATGCATATTAAATATTCAAAACGCTAATGATTTCATTTTTAAAACTTTTTAATTTTAAAGGGCTACAATGAATACATCTTCTGAATCAAGTTCTGAAAGCCCAGTTAAAACGCATTCAGGCAGACAAATGCAAATCAACTCACCAGAATCATCAAGCACAAGTTCAAGCCGTCCTGTTGTTCCACGAAATTGTCCGCATATGTACATACAACCGTATAAGTTTTGATAAAAAAAAAATCCTAATAAACTGCTACAATGATGATGAAACCATCAGTGAATCGGCGGAAATCGCTGGCATAAATAAAAATACGGCAAAGTCCATTATCAAGCAATACAACAAAAATTGTGGGTTGCTAGAAAAAAGGCGTGGTGGTAATCGGCCTCTTAAATTAAATCCGGCGATATTAAGAAAAATTGAGCAAATACCGGTAATTGAAGAAAATCCTTCCATAACTTTAAAAATGATTAGTCAAAAAATTTTAGAATCATAACATACACAATTAAACATTAGTTCCATTAGGAATGCATTCAAACGGCTGCGGATTACATTAAAATGTGCTTCAATACTGTAGAAGTGAATTACATACGTGTCTGCACACAGTGTTCATACATATCTTCATCTCCATATATAATTATGAAATTGTATGAATTATAATAAAATTTTTGATTTCTAACTATGTAGTTAGCTTTGTTCTATGTTTTTTAAAATATAATATATATGTAGAAGTGCTTGATTTGCAAAAGAGTGAATTTTATTTGCAAAAGGGTGAATTCAATTTGCAAACGAGTGAATTTTATTTGCAAAAGGGTGAATTTAATGTGCAAGAGGGTGAATTCAATTTGCAAAAGGGTGAATTTAATGTGCAAAGGGTGAATTCAATTTGCAAAAGGGTGAATTTAATGTGCAAAACCTTTGTGCTAGTAGATGTTTTCCTTGTGACAGATGGAGAATATTTTGATAATTCAAATTCTGATGGGATCTTTACGAAGTATGTTTATGGATTTAAAGCTCCCCAATACCCATAGATTTTCCTGGTATGAATAGCAACTCATTATTCATTGTTCACAATAATCTAGCCTATGTCTGCATAACACTTGTAACCTAATTGTATGGTCACAGCTGTGCTTATTAGATTTATTAGATCAGCTATTAATATTAGATTTAGAATATGAGGGATAATATTCCAAGCATGCTGCTTACTTGAGGTAAATTATTTAAACTCTCTGAACCTCAATTTGCCCACATTTTTCATTGTTAGGTTCCAATGATTCTGTTTATTATAAAAAGTTGTATCTATGCTGATGCTCAGCACCATCCCCTCCTTAACCTCTTCAAAAAGCAAAACAGACAGAGAACAAAAACAAGCTCTTTCTCTTCTGATTATTCAGAGTCAAGGGAAGCATCTGGAGGTTTAGAGAAAAAACTTGTGAGGTTTTATTTTCCTGGCTCTGACAGATCCAAAAAGCTTCCTGAGGCCCCCTTCTCTGTCATCCTGACTGATTTCTTATAGTTCGTGGCTATTACTCCCCGCAAAGAGTCGTAAGCCAGGCCAAGCTAAGTTTGGCCTTTAGGAGAAAATCTAATGCATCTTGTGAGTCCAATAGGCATGAGTTCTGTCCAGCACGATGTGTTTGTAGCATATGTATGCCTGGGAGTGGGTAGAATTTGATGGGGAAAGTTGTTAGGCTGTTCCCCTGGGCCATGGGAGTCTCAAGCAAATAAATGCAGTCAGATCCTTTACGGGACTTTTAGCTCCTGCATACTTCATATGGGGATGACTCTAAGCATGAAATGAGATTACGCAGGTGAATGTGTTTTAAACTGTAAAGTACTTTCAAAATAGCAGATATTCATAACAGCGTCCAGTTTAATGGACCCTGATGTTTCAAAGCTCCCCTCACCATCTCCCTTACCTGCAAATGCCTCTATGATTGCTTTGGGACTGCCGTATATCTGGCTAGCTGGAAAAAAAAAAAAAAAATCTCAGACCTGAGCTGATCTGCCCTTGATAATGACACTTTGTGTACTTAATGTGGTTTCCTTTGGAAAAGCTTTATGACTCTGGGCTTCTACTGCTGAAAAGGAACCACAAATGTATGGAGCCCTAAGTTTGATTTGCAGGATCTTATTACCAAGCTACACTTGGACTAATAGAAGTTTACTTTATAGAGAGAGATACCTGCAAGGAGCTGTGAGAATATCATTTCCTGCCTTTTGACATAAATACCTGTTCACATACGATCTTCTGTCTACGAAAGAGTAAAAACGGTATTAGGACTTGCGTATTCAGACATCCTTTCTGGTTGTTACTCACTTCCTGTCTTCAGATGTTGGGGCTTAACGCTTCAAAATGTTACTGTAATTTCTCAAGAAAGAGAAATTATGGTTATTTGTGGTGATGAGGCAACTGCTGGCAAATTATTGAGGGATGGAGTCTGTAAATGTCATTGATTGATACCCTCTCAGCACTTACTGATATCTGATGAATTCACTTCAGATGACTTTTTGTGTGTATATTGAGTTCTATTCTACGGCAATGCCTGGGTTTTAGCTTTGTATGCCTTTTCTCCCTGGCAGATTATGAAACTCCCAGAAGCAGGAACTTGATGGTCCAGCTAACAAGTCACCCTGCCATGTCTAGTCCCACACGGTACACAGGGTAGGGGCTTAATTTATTTGCAATGACTGCATGAATGAAATGATACTTTCAAGCACTTATGGTTTTGATAGTTCCTAGTATTAGAGAAAGGACTGGTATCCATGCAATACATATCTTCATTTAAATTTTGTAACAATAATAGCAACAGCATAGTAGGAAGAGTCAAATGTGAGTGCTAAGTATGTGCTAGGCACTATGCTAAGGGCTTGGTATACTTTTCAAAAAATGATTTAATCCTCATAACAGTTGTCTGAGATAGGTCCTATTATTATCAGGTGAGAAAAACTGAGGTCCAGAGAGGTTGAATACCTTGCTCATAGAAGCCCAGCTTGTTAAGTGGAAGATTTGGGATTCGAACCCAGATTCTCTGTCTCAGGAGCTCATTTATTAAATGAATACATTGTGTTACCTCTCTGAGGACAGCATTGGTTTCCTCATTTTAGAGATGAGCATTCTAGGACTCAGACAGCTTAATGAACTGCCCCACGGTCACCTACCTAATATGCGGCTAATAAGCATATGCTAACGAACAACTGTACAGCCTGCTTTTACATGGTAAACAAACATGACCTGTGCTCCTAGTATAGAAGTCTTTGGGTTAGGCACCTTAACCATATTCTAGAAGGAACGTACAACATGAAGGGGTTTTAAAACCAACCTGTTCTTTCAGAGTGTAGAAGCATCTTTCCTGCAGCAAGGCTGGGAGATGTCTCCTCCAGTTTCTGCTTGAATGTCACAAGCAATAAAGAACACACTGCTTCACAGTGTTTTCTTATATTAAACACAAGCATCACCCAGGTAATTTGTATTCACTGATCATGACTCTACTCTGCGGAGATACACAGTGTGTTTAGTCCAGCTTTCTGTTATTTGAGCTCCATAAATCTTCTCTTTTCTAGGTTAACTCCTAATCATGGTAACTGACCCTTATGACATTCACTCGTGCCAAGCTCCTTACTTTTTTTTTTTTTTAACGAACAAGAGTTGTCTGCAAAGTATCCAGTCATGTAACCATTCTTGTTCTATTGACAATGGCTGGATTTTTTCCAGATAGCCTTTGTATGTTAACTCATTTAATCCTTACAGGAATACTAGGAGCTGAGTGAAAGAAATAACGCATGGGGAAATGAAATAGTTTTGCCCAAGGCCACAGAGGGAAGTGATAGAAGAGCTAGGAATTGAACCCCAGCAGTTAGACCCCAGAGTTTATGCTGCTCACTGTTGTGCTCCAGTGCCATTCATTTAATTTATATTTTCTTCATTTAGTGACTCTTTCAACAACCTGGTCATGCTCCTTACACTAATTTAAACAGCGTTTAACCCAGTAGGGCTTCAGGTATGGGTTGATCAAGGTGATAAAGAGGGGCACTGACTTCTTTTTTTCTGAACACCATACTTCTACCAGTGCAGCCTAACATTCTATTACTTTAAATGATAACTTATAGCCACGGAAATCCCTAGAACCTGTCTTCACATGACATGCTTATAATGATGTTCTCTATATAATATATTGGTAGAGTCACGTATATGTTACAGTGATTTTATTTTGACTGCACAGTGACAACTTTCTATCTTATCCATATTATATTTCATCTTTTTAGTTTCAGCCTATGTGAAACTCTTAAAATTTTAATGTTGTCATTGATGGTATTGGGTGTGTCTCCCAACAGCTATGTAGGGGCCTGAAGTAGTAAAAGCAATGTTATTCAGCTCTGTCATACATTCAGTTCATCCGTTACCACCTTCAAGCTATGAGAGAATGTGGACCAGGAGCCCTATAACATCTGACCAGTAGTTGCCGCCTCCTGTTAAGTCTTTATATGTAAAGCCAAGCATTTGTAGGTCATCACTTCATAAAATGCTCTGTGTCTCTCTATAGAATAGAGCCAAGATCAGTGAATGCAAATTATGGGGGTAAGCTCTGGGTTCAATATAAGAAAAGAATATAAGAAAATATTTCTGAGAAACAGGTGTTTTTAAAAGCATGATTTCTAAAATGTTTGTAGTTGGATGAACAGAATGCAAGCATGACCATTTGTCCATGTGTAGAGGCAACATGCAGGGCACAAGAAAAGAACATGCTAAAGCAACTGGAACTGGGGGCTTTGGAGGTGGACAGTTCAAATCCCAGCTCTGCCAGTGGCTGCTGTGTGACCTTGAGCAGGTCACCTCAACTCTCCATGCCACACTCCCCTTGCTTGTGAGGTAGGTATGCTAAGTCTCCCAATCCATAGCATTGCTTTTATTTATTTATTTATTTATCTATTTATTTATTTATTTACTATTTATTTATTTATTTATTTTTGACAGAGAGAGAGAGACAGAGACAGAGACAGAGACAGAGACAGAGAGAGAACTGAACTGGGGGAGCTCCCAGTTCAGCATATGGTTCCACACGGACCAGGGCCGGGATTCGATCCTCGGTCCCCGGGGCTGCAAAGTGAGCACTTAACCCACTGAGACATCCCAGCTTCCCCTAGCATTGCTTTTAAATGAGCTAGGATACTGCAGACCTTTAGAGTAGGGTGCAATATGAGGGAAGGAGTCAATAATTGCTAGTTATTGTCATTGTTCTAAAGCCGGAACTAACTAACTAAAGTCCATTTCCTGTAAACTCAAGTGTTATGGGGATGCAGCCACATTGATTTGCTCACATCTTATTGAGGCCTTTTTCATATTACAGTGGCAGAAACTAGTATTTGTGACTAAGATCCTAAGGTTCACAAAGCTCCCGACTATCTTCTATCTGGACAGAAAAAACTTGCTAACACCCATCTCACAAGGATAGAGGACGTGGATTTTCGATCCGCATCTGTAACTTTTTGTCTTGAACCTTGGACAAGTGACTGACACTCTCTAGCTTCTGCTGCTTCAGTTATTAAGACTCCTCCTAAGGAACAAATCTGGGGAAAAAAAAAATGCTATCTTTGTCATTCATTTGCTCAACAATTCCATGTTTTTCAGCCAGTTGTTAGTGTTAATTGCTGTGTATAGATGTGAATATCAATTTTTTTGTTTTCTTTGTTATTATTTTTTTACATTTGATGCCCCCTCCCCATACCCCTCTAACCCCCCCCCACTTCCCCCACCTGCCCTTCCCCCAAAGGCACTAATGAGCACTAACACTAATGAGCACTCTCCATGTGCTAGACTCCATTTGTATGTGTTAGGTCATTAAATTCTCATACAGATCTCTGAGGTAAGCACTACTATTTAACCCCCGCCCCTTTTTTTAGATTTATTTTATTGTTTGAGAGACGGTAACATAGAGAGAAGGTGGGAGGGCCCAGAGCAGTTTCCATAGTTGTGACATGGTTTCATTCCACACAGGCAGATGTGGGGCTGTGTGGGGTGGGAACTAAACAGGCCACGCACATGGGAGGTGAGAACTTTTGCAGCTGAGCCATCCCAGCGGTTACCAGGTGTGCCTCAGTTCCACATACGGGGTTTGCATAGAGCTGGGGCTGGGAATCAAACCCTAGACCTCATGATTGACAGGCAGGTGCTAGACCACCGAGTTCTTCTGGCATCCCCAAACCCCAATCCCCATTTTACAGATGGAGAAATGGAGACTTGAGAAGTTAAGGAAATGTAACCTCATAGTTAGCTGCCGCACTTGGCAGGTGGCCGTCAAGATTTGAAACTAAGTACCGTAGTGTGGCTCCAGGGTCTAGAATTTTAACTACTGTGACGTTGTCACTCAACGTTGAGGACCTTATGATTTCACCAGAGACACGGTGTGTGTTTAGATGTCCGTAAGATGATCAGCACAGAGCCTTGCAGAGCATAAGCCATCGTCACCGTGTTTATGTCCTGCTGCTATTGATATTAGGGAGTGCCCCCGCAGCATGGCTGGAGCAGAAGGGAGGCATGCCCAGAAGAAGGTCTCTCCTGAATGGAAACTCACAGGATGTAGAGAGGCGTTTTCCAGAAAGGTTTCCATGCAGAGCAAACTGCAGGTGCAAAGAACAGACACAGGAGAGAACTTGGTGCGGTCAGAGAATTAAATAGCATTTCTTGGTGGCTGGCATGTGAGCCATGGGAACCTAGAGGTGGTCAGCTGAGATGGGGACAGAAGGCGGGCAGGAACCGGATGGTGAATGGCTCCATGTGAGTGGGACAGACCCTCGTCATCTAGGCTGTGTCCCTTTCTGAGCAGTGCCCTGTATTTTTCTATTTATGTAGTGTCTCCACCCCACCCCTCCATGTGCACGTGTGAGCCCCTCACAGTTGGCACTTCTGTCTGTCTTATTCACTGGGATGACTCTAATACTCAGGGCCTTGCCCCTAGTAAGAACTCATTAAACACTCACTGAATGAATGGATAACTAAAACAATCAGTGTACACTTCTGGGAGGTCATAGGACTCACAAGATAAGACACTTCGCTTGAATCCAGCTGGCCTCTCAGCGGGCAGGATCCTGCTTGATTGAAAAGGACTCATGGCAGGTCACGTCAGATGACTGCACTATCTGAAACAGGATAATTCTGCAGTAATTTTTTTACTTGGAGGCCAAAGATTAGTCAACAAGGCATACCCAGCTTATTTTACTCCTGACTCCACACACTGAAACTCGGCGCCCGCACCCTGGATGTCCTAGAACCTCCTGAGAGCCCTTCGGTTGTCCTTCAAATGTCTTTTAAAATCCCACTGTCAGGGACCCACCTGGCCACGAGGAAGAGAAATCATGTTAAGTGAATGAACACAGTGATTCCATTAGACAACCCTGCCAAACCAAAGAACGAGCAACTTGAGTAGCTCTTCTCAATTCTTAGGCTTCTGTTCATGTCTGTCAGGTGTCTAGGGTTTGGGAAAAGGTCAGATGACACAGCGAGCTGCCGGACGCCGAAGAATTCAGGATATATTTTAACAGGGACATTTATTGGTGATGACACAAACAGTGAGATGAGATAAGAAATATTCTTTTCGGGGGGGTGGGGGGGCGGTGGAGAGGAATGCTGGGATAGCTGAAAGCTTGCCTTGCAATCGCGAGGACCAGGGTTCGGTTCCTGGCCCTGGCCCTGGCCCTGGCCCTGGCCCGTGCAAACCCACATGCTGAACTGTGGCACAACTGGTAACCACCGAGATGGCTTTGGGGTGAAGGTTCTCGCCTCTCTCTCTCTCTTTCTCTCCCTCCCTCTCTCACCTTCTCTCAAAACAATCAAATTAAATCTTACACAAAAATAAGAAATACTCTTTTTTTATTTTTTAATGTCGGAAGAGGTAGCTTCCCAAAGAATCGTAGGGTGTTTGAAGGTTAGGGACCTTATTCCCGTCCTTGACAGGTGATGGAAATGAGGTTTGGTGGCAGAGTGACTTGCTCAGGGCTGTGGAGCCTGTTAGTGACCGAGCTGGAACTGCAATCCAGGTCCCCAACTCCCAGGGCCAATTCTCTTTCCACCTCACCATTCAACCTCCTGAAGGATTAGCTGTAACTTCTGAGAAGTTTCTATTACCTCTTCCATCATTTTTCAGTCTTTCTGGAAATATTAACGCTCTCCCTCTGCATCTTTCCTTTCTAAGATGACCTAGGTCCTAGGAAATGCCATTAAGGGAAAGTCTTATATTGCATTTTCTTAGCAAATCTCACTGTCACCAACCTGTCCCCAACATGAAAGTTTCACCAAAACTCCAAATACTCAGGTTACTTGCCTCCAGCTTTTCCCTTAATCACATTAGAGAAACGTACATTTTGTGTTCACATCCCCTACGTAATGAAATGTTTCTTTTCCTTCCTGTAATCTGGAAATCTCTTTTTTTGTTGTTTTTGTTGTTATTTTTAAGAAGAATCTTTGTACACATCAGCTTCTCAGCAACCAGCCTTCTAGGCGTGTTGATTGGATTTGCCTAAAGCATTTCCTCATTAGTAGCCTGTGTGTGCTTTTCCTTTCAAATGTCATCTGGCTGCCCCAACAAAGATTTAATTGTGACTTGGGGCTTTCACAAACTTGGGCTTTACTGAGTGTTCTTTTGAAATCTTTAAGACTGCCTGTCTTTCAGATGAAAATCTGGAAACGTATTGAGAGTAACTTGGTGTATTGTTGGTTTGAAGATCACTTCTTAACTGCCCTCCCCCTCTTCTTTTGCAAAGGAAGATTGGAATTTTAATTGCTCTACCACAGTTTTTAATTCGTGATGCCCAGAAAGGGCATGGGTTATTAATTTGTTCTGACTCTGAGGAGCCCTGAACCTGGGCCTGGCTGCTTCTTGATCCGTTTCCACAGCTCTTTGCCTGAAATTACTGTCTGTATGCACGTGGAGGTGTGATTATGCAGGCACTGGCTGTTCAGTTCGGCTAGGTTAAACCCTCTATCATGAATACATATTACAGTGTCTTAAAAGGCATTTATTGAAATGCCATAGTTTAATAGTTCAGACTTACAAAATCAAGCTCTCTTATGTTATAGGCAATAGCCTCTTAATTAGATGTTTTCTCCCAGTATATAAAAATGTTGGCTTAAATTTGCACATGTGCACACACACACACACACACACACACACACACTTAATTTTAAGTTCAAGAAACAGTTGTGGTTTTTGTTTGTTTTTGTTTTCATGACAAATGGAGGACTTTGTAGCCAGATGGCCTAAGTTTGACTCGGATGTCTGCCATTCTCTAGCTCTGTAACTTGGGCATATGATTTAGACCCTCTTCAGTTGCAGTGGCTTTGGCAAAGTGGGGGTGATTGCAGTGTCTCTGTCATAGGGTGGTCTTGAGGTTCAAATTAGTTAATATACAATAAACACTTAGCAAAGTTCCTAGGATCTACTCATTATGCTTTTCTACTGATTGCTCCAACACATTTACTTGTATTTATGTGTTAGAAAGTCCAGTGTGTAAAGCTGATGGAATTAGGGGTGTCCCCCTGTGGCAAAAGCTGAGAACGTTCCCTAATATCTATTCTCTTCTTCTATAATAATAATTTCCCCTCCTCATTGGTTTTAAACTGGGTTGGCACAAGGTTGTCCACAATGAAGAGTAAAATGTTTTTTCCATCTAGAAGTGGCCATATGGCTACATTCTGGCCAGTGGGGTGGAAGCAGATACAGCATATCAGCTTCTGAAAAGTGGCCTTAACGGAAGAAGGGTAGTGTGTGCTTCACACCTTCTTCCTTTTTATTGGTGGGAACTTGGTCCTGATGGCTGGAACTCAAGCAGCCATCTTGGATCATTAATGGCAGGCTAGGGATACAGAGCAGGAAGGGAACAGAAGCCTGAGGCCCTGAGTACTTTGGGGAGAGCTGCCCTAGCACCCCTTTCCTTTTACTCTAGACTTTTGGTAAAATAAAAACAAACCTCTGTATTATTTAATATACTGTAATTTGTGGCACCTATTGCAGTCAAATCTAGTCTTACCTTCCCTGAATTAGACCACACTCTCAGAATTTTGATTGTAATATACAGAAATTAGGACATTAGGGCATGAAGAACCAAGAACAGGTTTCATACACTCTTAGATTTCCTATTAGAGGCACTCTCTTATCATACTGCTCTCCCTCTCTGCCTGAGGGGACTTAGCCTCAAGCCTCAACTGATGGTTAGGGAGGGGAATGCTTGACATAACTGATGGCCAAGCCTTCTAGAAATTACTATTTGGAATCTCAGCAAGAAAAAAGGTTATTCTGGCAATTTTATTACTTCTCCCAGAAATTATGGACCCTTGGAGAAATCAGTTTTCTTTTGCTTTCTTTGTTACACAAGAACAAGTTTTTTCATTTTCTACACATCTGAAGGACGCATGACTCCTGAACAAAAGGACTTTAAGCAGGGTTGTGTTGATGTTACTTGTTCTTCCTCAGGACAAGTATGGGAATAGTTCAGAGACCTCAGCCTATCTTGCTTGGGAGGGATGGTGACCATCTTTTGGAAATGATTCATAGGAACTCTTTGAAGTCTAGGATGACATTGGCCTTCCTCCAGAAAGGGTTTGCCTTTGATCCTGCCAGGCCCATGGAGACTTGTCCGGCTTAGACCTCCTTAAACCAAGTTTAAGATTTAACACAGCGACTCACGTCATCTCCTCATTTCCCTTCCTCCTTTTCTAGGCTTAAATGTCTTTTAATCAGAGACCATTTCTTACCATGTCTTGTGGAAATGGACTGATGAATTTTGGCAAAAAGAATGAATCTTTAATTTAGCATGCTTACCTTGTTAACTTATTTTTTCTGTCTTTATTGTCAGTTAAAAGGATTACTCTGTATTGAATCTCATGTCCAGTACAGTGTCCATTCTTTAAGGCATTACTATGTCCTCTCTCCTTTGCAAATTCTACAAATTCTGTAAGTTTCCCCAAGTTCTATGCCACATAGAAAGTGGCTACTTGGTAAATAATTGCTTCCAGACTAAGACTTGCTATAATTCTCATGTCTCTGTCCATGAATGGATCAAGCAACAGATTTCTGGGGTTCCTTACACCTTGTGTGGACATTTTGTGTGTTGCTCAGTTTATCTCTGGCAGTAACCCCCAACGACCTTAGTGGATCTACCTTGAATAGTTTCTTCCCTTGGTACACCCAGGTTCTCTTTTCGGGCATTCTCTTTGAAGCGGACCCTCTGATTCTGCCATTCTCTTGCTTATAGACTACCATGACCATCACCACAGCTTATAGAATGAAGTCCAAAACGATTAGCTACTTGTTTGCATTTTTTAACGAGGTGGGGTAGACAGATTTCATGAAAGTATGATCTTTGGGAAATCAAACCCCAGATCCAGCACTTACTAGTCACATGACTTCACATAAGCTAATTTCAGAGTCTTGGTGGGCTGCCATGTAAAATAATATTAGTCTTACAAGGGATAACTTATATAAATCCCCTAGTATCCACCAGAATTAGAGTAGCTCTATAAGATATTTCTTTGTAGCAGGGTTGGAAAGGGACATCACTGTACTTTTTTATTGCTTGTGGATAGATGAGTACTAGATAAATAAAGATTCCTTACGCATTTCCTCTCTGACCTAGTTTTCTTGTATATAAAATAAAACTTGGAAATGGTTATTTTGAAGCTTAAATGTGGGAAACTATGTAATGCACCTGGTTCCATACTTGGCACATCGTTAGGTGCATGATAAATGTTCCTTCTTTATCCCTTTTCCAAATTGAGGTCCAATTTCCCTGTCCTACAGAATTGTGCTAAAAATTATAAACCAGAGTACATCACATAGAAGAAGGCTTGTTATTCTTAGCTCTACTTTTTTAAAGTTTTTGCTACCCTTCAAGGCCAAGTTCAAATGCCACCTATTCCATAAAACATCTCTGGAGTCTGACTTCCACAATACACATCCCCCACTCTAGCCAGAAGGATAATGATGCAATTAAAGGAGTTTCTTCAAACAATCCCATCTGATACTGGAATTTTCTATATATCAATTCATATAGTTAGAAATATACAAAGCTAAACAGTGTTCTAGCTTTTACTAAAACATTTTTAAAGCTGCAAAATTCAGTATGTTCAAAACAGGTCTATTTCAGCTTTGGACAGCTTAATTATGTCCCCCTAAATTTTCTGTGTTTGCTCTTAGGTATGTCTATGTTCCCCTTTAAATATATGACCCAGAAATAAACAATATTCCTTAAAATACAATGGCTCTGAATTACCTTTCTTCTTCTGTAACTGCAACCTAGCAGGTTTGCTAACAGGTATTCGGCAACCATGGAGCTGTTTTCTCCTAATGGCACTGATGTTAAGATCCTACCATTTTATTGTCACATATGTATTGGTTTTAAATGACATCACCTCTGTCTTGAATTAATATGGTTGTTTTTGACATCTATGATTGGTTCTCCAAATATAGATCCATAGTGTATACCTCTGGGTATGTTTGGTCTACTTATGAAATTGCTGTGAACCTAATATGTCACTTTGCTTCTAGACATTTTTTTTTCTTCTCATGAGTTCTTCCAAGGTACTTTGTTCTTTATAAAACTCATTCTACTGCTATATGCCAGTGTTATGTCATTATATTGTAGGTGGGGTTCCCTAGAAGCAGAGCCTCAGTCTGAGGGATTGGGCAGCAAACCTACTGCCTCCCAAGCATGGTGGCTTCTATTGGGCTCAGAGCAGTTCTATGAGTTGCACTCAGCCAACACACAGCAGGTAGGATATAGGTGTCCCATTGGTTAAAGGAATCTTACAGAAAACTAACAGTTTTCACTATAGTTACCCATGAATTTGTAATTCTTGAGTATGGAAACTAAGTATTTTCTATTTCTACAGTCTCCACAAACCGGGCTTCATGTTTTATACAGTGAAGCCACTAGTTTGTTGAGTTGAATCATCAAAGATGTAGGTAGAGCAGGGTTGTCCAACCTTTTGGCTTTTGTGGACCACATTGGAAGAAGAATTGTCTTGGATCACACATAAAATACACTAATACTAATGATAGTTGAGAAGCTAAAAAATAAAATCACAAAAAAATTTCATAATGTTCTAAGGAAGTGTACGAATCTGTGTTGGTCCCCATTCAAAGCTGTCCTGGGCTGTGTATGGCCCATGGGCTGTGGGTTGGACAAGCTTGATATAGCGAAAACACCCCCAAGTTTGCACCCATTCCAATCCATGGCCATTTGTATAATAGATGCCTCTAAGAGACTTAGCCAAGTCCTCCCCCAAGTTCTCTCCTACCAGAACATGAGAGATAGAAGGACCTGGAAGTTTATATTACACATTCCCAGAAGCTAGCTGCCCTGCCACTTTATATGCTGTCTAAGGACCAAGTGCTTCAGTTCAGGATAGGCAAGTAACTTCTTAAAAACAAGCAAACATGAGGGAAGCTGGGATGGCTCAGTGGGTTAAGTGCTCGCTTTCCAGCCCCAGAGACCAAGGATCAAATCCCAGTTCTGGCCCCGGTGGACCCATATGCTGAACTGGGGTGTGCTCCCAGTTCAGTTCTTGCCGGGGCCTATGCAGGAGGCTCCCAGCCCAGTTCCTGCCCTGCGCAGCCCCACACCCACCTGTGGAGTGAAACTATATGGAAAACTAATGCTGTCAACTATAGAGACTGCTCTGGGCCTTCCTCCTTCTGTCTCTTTCTCTGTCATAAAACAAAATAAATAAATAAATAAATAAACAAACAAAACAAAAATAAAACAAAAAAAAAACAAGCAAACACAACCAAAGTGCAGAATTTCAGTCTGGTCCCTCAACTCTTAAACTATTTGTTTCTCTAAATTTGATAAAAGGGTAATAAATGGATAGTAAAGTCTATTTCTCCATCATCTTGACTTTTATTTTTGTTCCCTAGAGCTCACTACTTAACATTTACTTGTGTTTCTATCCAGAAATAGTTGTAGATATACAAGCATATATATTTATGAGTTTATATACAAAAATGTAGCATATGTTCTACTTTCTACTTTTTTTTTAAACTTAATAGATCTTACAGGTCTAGCTACATAATAGTAGATCTTACAGGTCTATCTACATCAATACATCTCTATCGCATTTTTTTAAATGACTATACAGATGCCTTATAATTTATTTAGTCTGTCCTTTTTGAAGCGGGCATTTAGGTTTTTCTTAGTTTTCAGCTCTTACATATAATAATTTCACTATTACAGATTTTTGCCATTACAAATGAAGTGTTCTTCTATGTATTTCTCTGCATGCATGCTCTTAGCACTATTAAAAAAAAAATTCTGTCCTTGTCCTCTACAGAAAAATTATGACATGGATAGTGAATGGGGTTCTCAGATTCCCTATGTCTGTATTGAATAATTATGTCATTTAGCCTAAGTGATGCTTTCTCCTTCTCTGCCCATTTCTTTCTCAGCCTGTTTCCTAGAATGTAACTTATAATCCGAAGAGATAGAAGTTGTCCTAGTTGATAAAAGCTGAACATGATTCTCAAGTTCAGGTCCTTATCATAGCAAGTTCTAAAAACCAGGTTGGTATATAATTTAAATAACAGGATAAGACTCTTATGCAAGGAACACAGAGTCTGAATCTTGTTTAGAATTTCAGAGGTTCATTCAATGTTGAGAGCTTGTCTAATATCGGACTTGCTAGAAAGTCAGCCCTGATGTACGGACTCCAATTATAGTTGTCTTTCTTTTTCTTTTTTGCTTGCAGTGAAGTACATGCGAGAAGCTACACCCTATGTGAAGAAAGGGTCCCCAGTATCCGAGATTGGGTGGGAAACACCACCACCAGAATCCCCTCGGTTAGGGGCCAGCTCCTCAGACCATGTGGCATCGTCCTCTTTTCAGCCCTTCTCCTTCCACAGAGACCGGAAAAGCATCCCCCTCAAGATGTGCTATGTCACTCGGAGCATGGCCTTGGCGGACACTGAGAACAGGTAAAGAAGCCTGCAGGGCTCCCATCTCTGCACTTTTGGGCCTTTGTGGTTTCAAGGGGGCTCTTGTCAGGGTTGTGCTCATGTTCTGAAAACTTTCCATGGTTTCCAAAGGGCAATGTGGAGAGAATGTGTGTGTGTTCAAGCCACGCCTTCCTCCCGCCCTCTCCCATTCTTCTTCCTTCCTTTTATCCCCATGAAGAATCTGTACACTGAGCTCTGGTTCTGGAAAGAGATGAAGACTTGGAGTTGGAATCTTAAGTGTCTTCCCTGGGTCTGCCCTTCTCATTGGGCAAGTTTCTCTAACCATGAGCCCTCCATGTTGTCATCTATAAAATGGGAATAACTGAGATAGATACCTCAGTGGGCTATGAGGACTGGGGGAGAAATGGAAACCTTCCATGAATACAAGCTATACTAACATTGATGATTCATGTGAGGTGCTAGTAAGCGAATCAGCCTTGCTGGGCCGGGCCTCCAGCTCTGTATTCGGAGGGTTAAATGGGAGGATATTTAAAGCTATTTTCTTTTCTAAACCTCTTCTTGTGCTCCAAACAGGAAGAGTGGCTTTGGTCCAAGCTTGGAGTAGTTTCCCCAAAGTCTGTACATGACTTCTCAGGACACAGGAGAGATGCATCATTGCAGTGCAGGGGGATTATAAGGAGTCTAGCCAAGATGAGCAAAAAAGATTGGGGAGGGGGGTCCCTCTTCCCTCAAAAGAATTAATTTAACTCACCTGAACAGAAAAAGACAGATCTTGGAGGAAAACAAGAACTATGTAGAGAAGAGAGAGGGGAATGGACCCAGCATGTGGGGAACCTTGGTGACCTTTGCATCCTTATTTAAAAGCTAAAAATAGAAACAACTCCACTGGACCTTATTTATTCCATGTGTGGGATAGCTGCAACCCATCTGAGTTGGAAGGATTTGGCTCAATTTGGAGTTGTTGAAAGGGAATAGGGCGGTTCAATCTTGGCCTCCTTGGCTCACAGCTCAATGCTCTTTTTTGTTTTCTTCCCCAATAAACTCACTGTAAAGAAGCTTCTAGCTCTTTTGACTCCCTCCAGCTATAGGATTATCCCCCCTCCCCCTCCTATGTCAGTTACATCTTCATAGTGGTCTGAGATCAGTGGTTTTATAAGAGAGCTGGGGGTATCAGCAAAAGATGGGTCAGAGTGGGCAGGCTGGAAGGAGGCAGAATTCTTAGATAATCCAACTCCCATCTGTTCCCTGTCTTGTCAGCCTTCAATTTCTGCTGCTTTCCCCGAGCCTATGGTTGATATCTTAGTTACTCTGTGAGTGTCCTCTTCCTGGCTTTTTACCCAGCCAATCAAACAAGTCTTTTCTCCCAAGAGTCTGATGGCTAAGGTTTCAGATCTGATGAATTTATAATTTATCAAGGGCCTATCTTATGCTGGATGTTATACTAATTACTTCAGAGCAGAGAATGCTAGGGGCAGCCTACAGATATACCCAGCCCACAGATGAGTGTGTGTGTGTGTGTGTGTGTGTGTGTGTGTGTGTGCATTTAATGGTCTCTCTAATACTTTAAAGAAATTTGGATTCATGGCCACGTTGAATAGTTGGGAAATTTTACATTATGAATTCAGGTCTCTGCTTTTCTAGAAAGATCAGTAGATCTGGTGATACTGGGCCCACATTGCTACAAGAAGGGCTCCAATCTATACACGTCCAGTAAAGTCTCCTTTGATGAAAAAATGAACTTCCTCATCGCTCATATCACCTTACACTGAGGGGCTTTAATTAATTACCTGCCTGTTCCTTCACAGTTCCTGCCTCATCCTTGAATGGGTAACACTGCTCAGCCCTTTTAATGGCCCTACGAGTTTCTATCATTGTCCCCATTCTATAGAAATAAACCCAAGGCTCAATGCTTATGTAAGTGCCAAATATCATGCGGTTAATGTGTGATGGAGCTGAGCTTCAAATTTATGCTTGTAGAGCAGGTGACAGCCTTAGTTTATGAGAAAAATAGGAAGAATAGAAAACTTGGGATATTATAGAAGTGATTAATGCACTGGGGCGAGAGTTTAAGTGAATGATTTCTAGAGGTCCTTTCAGCAGTAGAAGGGAGGTTATAACATTTCTCCCAGGGTATTTAATTATATTTTACAGTAAGCTTGTCCAACCCGGGGTCCGTGGGCCACATGCAGCCCACCATGGCGTTGAATGTGGCCCAGTGCATATGCGTGAACTTTCTTAAAACATTCTGAAATCTTTCTGTGATGTTTTCTACATCATCAGCTATCTGTTAGTCTTACTGTATTTTATGTGTGGCCCAAGACAATTCAATGTGACCTAAGGAAGCCAAAAGGTTGAACCTCCCTGCTTTAAAGGTTATTTGAGGCGTTATCAGGTCTTAGTTCAAATATTGGAAACTTCATTCCATCAAGCCAGTGGAGGGAATGCGTTTTTAAACTATTTAACAGTGCTCTTCAAGGCCACCAGTGCTGAGAGTAAATGTAAGGCCTCGTAGGTGGCGGGTGACAGCCTGTTTCTTAGGAGATGAGGACCAGCAAGGAAGGACTGAAATAAAAATCCAGAGGGTCCATGGGGGGAACTTCAGCCCAGAAGGATCCCAACCTGCTGACAATAATAGTGCCCTTTTCTGAGGTACACATATATCAAGTCACCATGATATACACTTTATGTACCTTACAGTTTTGTTAATTTACCTAATAAAATTGAAAGGGGGAATGCCAGGATAGTTCAGTGGTTGAGCCCTTGCCTCATAATCATGAGGTTCAGGGTTTGATTCCCACCCCCGGCCTGTGCACACCCCATATGCTGAACTGCAGTGCAGCTGGTAACTGGCAGGATGGCTCATCAGCAGAGGTTCTTGCCTCCCATGTGGGAGGCCCCTGGTTCTCTGTTCCTGCCCCACACAGCCCCACATTCACCTGTGTGGAATGAAACCATGTCACAACTAATGCTGTACCACTGTGGAGATGGCCTTGGGCCCTCCCCTCTTCTCTCTCATTCTCTCCTTCACTCAAACAAAAAAAATAAATCTTTTTAAAAAAAGTTAAGGGCTTAGGGGCTTGGGACCCTGGTTGAGGAAGAGAGAAAAAAAAGAAAAAAATAGAAGAAAACAAATATTAAAAAAAAGACTCCAATTACATGCTGGGGGGAGTCAGTACCATCAGAAGTGGGGACCCTGTGCTGATATGAGGCAGACTGAGCACAAAGTGCTTTCACAGGGTGTAAAATACAAGCATGGGCAAAGCATCTGAGGCAAAGGCAAACTAACAGCAACAATAACAGGCGTCTGTGTGGATCTAGATATATGATAGCAGAAAATGCAGTTTGAAAAGCACTAACCAGGACAAAGAAGAACTGATCTAAGTTAAAGGCCAGCATTTGCGCGGAACATTCACCACGTATGCATGTCCACCAGATAACACAGCAGCGTTCTTTTGAGAAGAACCTGTAGGCAATGCGAGGAAAAATGGAAACCTACTCATATTAGGTACTTTAACATCCTACTCTCAGTTCAAGGACAGGGCAAGTGGACAGAAAGTAAATGAAGACATAAAAGACCCAAATAACACAATAAGGGAGATCTGGATATGTCACAAACTTTGTACCCTGATAATAAATAATACTCTTTCTTTTCAAATCCACAGAGAACATTCACACAATTAACCACAGATAAGGTCACAAAAAGGTGCAGAAAGTTCCATAAGGTAGAAATAATACAGAAAATATCTCTGATGATAGTGGAATAAAACTGGAAAATCCCTAACGAAACTAAAGCAGTGAAAGCTTTTCTTCATGGATACTTAAAAATGCAGTATGAAATAACGCTTGGGTCGATGGGGAAACCGAAGCTGAAATTGTAGCATTTCTAAAAATAATACCAATGGTGAAAATAATGCCCATGTTAAGTGTAAAAGAGAAAGAAGGAAAGAGGAAGTCTGGAGTCTGGAGTCAGTTTAATCCACAATATAATCTTAGTTTCATCACTGATGTGTGAATTTGAGCAAATATCTCATTGAATCCAAATACTTGAGCATAGGTACTCCAATCTCTATTTTATAGACAATGAAACTTAGTTCAGAAATGAGAGTTGAAGCAAACCCTAGACTGGGGATTCAAGTCCAGGAGTGGCTGACACTAAGCCCAATTGTTCATCATGACACCCCATTGCCTCCTATTGTAGCACCAGGCAGAACAGCTCACCGGAACTAGAGGCACCATAGCCCGTAGTTAAGGGTCTCCCAGATACTAAAACCCGAGGACCCATAACAAATGCCACAGCATCTCAGGGTTCATCCCCTCGGTTGGTGACACACAGCTACCTAGAGTTTGCATTAAAAATGCGAATGTTCAATTTCTCAAATAGAAACAGCCATAGAGCAGCAGGCTTTGCTGCTCCTTCTATGGAAAAGGTCACCCAGCAGGCACTGAATCCACAAGAATATGTCACTGCTGGTGGTTGTCCATGATTACACCATTTTTCAATAATTCTAGCTCTTAACTATGCCTTGTTTTCCATATTCAACTCTTGTCCTGAACAGCCACTGCCCTTGTGCAAGCCACATCCTCTGTCCTCCAGAGTATTTGGACGTATTTCCTTCCAGGCACTTTGTTTCTAGTTTGCTCCTTTTCCCTGCCCCCTTACCATCTACCTGAAGCCCAGCTAGCCAAGGGAGCGTGAAACCCTCCCAACGTATCCACTCGGTCAAAATGGCTCCCCATCACCTTCACTAATACTGAAAATCCTCAGTGTTGCATAAAAGCCAATAGGTTTTGGATTTTTCCTAACTCTCCATCTCCTCCCACCTCATTCTTTATGCTTCAGAAACCTTTAAATAATTTGTGCATGTCCTTCACTTGCCTCCCTGACAACTTCCTTGTCCCCTTTATGCCTCAGCACAGGTATAACACAGGTCCCACTATACCTTGTGCATAGTGCCATCCATGATACACCCCTTATAATGACTTGCGATTGTGTTTTTCTTATGTTACTACCCCAGTTCTTAAAGTCATAAAACCCTTGAAGTCTGGGGCATCCGATATTTTTATTTTAATATCCCAGCTTCTTAGAACACTGCTTGATACAAAGCAGACATTCAAAAATATATATGTTAATAAACAATAGCACTTGATCTGTCCATTTTTGGTATACTTACCTTTTCAAAAATTTATCTTAAAAAAAATCTAGGGGAAGCCTTATGGCTCAGCAGGTTAAGCACTTGCTTTGCAGCCATGGGGACCAAGGATCAAATCCTGGCCCCGGCCTATGCAGACCCATATGCTGAACTGGGGTATGCTCCCATGTGGGAGGCCCCCTGTTCAGTTCTGGCCCTCTGGTTCAGCTCGTGGGGGTATACCTCCCATGCGGGAGGCCCCCAGCCCAGTTCTTACCCTGTGCAGCACCCACCTACCTGTGTGGATTGAAATCATGTTGAAAACTGATGACGTACAACTATAGAGACTGTTCTGGGCCCTCCCTCTTCTCTCTGTCTCTCTCTGTCTCTATGTCTCTCTGTCAAAAACAATAAAATAAATCTTTAAAAAAAAATTACCACTAGATAAGAGAATAAATGAAAGTATAGTTCTGTCCTGCCAGGCTGAGCAAACTTAAAGAAACCAGGATGATCCACTAACCAAGTCTGTCACTGGGTTGAAAGTAGATGCACTGGTACGGGTGGTGTGTGGAGCTTCCACCATGACTTTGCAAGCTAGTAACAGACTCCACTGTAGACCTTCATGGATAAATTATGGATTGATGTACACAATCTTTCTTGAAAAATAGTACACATCTCTATTTATGGTCCCCAATTGAAACATTCAGAGGAGGTACAGTTGTGGTTTCAAATGAAGAAGTTCCACTGAGCACACTATGACTCAGAGGGGTCTGAACTGATCAGTCCTTGAAGACATATGGACATAGTCCCACCAAGTGCCCCCAGAGATGTCATCACAATCCAGCACCCAATCTTCAGCCACAGGGATGAGAAACATGACAGGTGGCATAGTGACATTGGATCCATCTCTAAGGAGTGGACTCACATTAACCAAACAAGCCAGAATTCCCATTTAACAGGCAATGCAATTGTCAAGCAGATGTAAATGCTCATATAAGAAGGTTGTATGTCCTTCTATTATGCGCATGCTGTGTTGGAAGACAAGTGTATATACGAGTATAGGCAGAATACCAGAACACCAAGGAACACTAGTGATGTGGATCTTAAGGCAGCCTAAGCAGTGCCTTCTCCGCTGTTTATGTGAGAAATTAAATTGTCATCAAGGTCATCAATACCAGAGATGCCAATAGACCATAAGAAATATGTTTTCAACAAGGAAGCTGGAAGGCTTCCTTTCCTGATCAGAAGCGCCTTGGCAAGAGGCCTTCATGGTAATTTATGCTTCACTGCATCTCCCGTGTCCTTTGGGCTGTACGTAACTGGGCTGGGGTTCCCCCACTGGGTTCTCCCCTGTCTCCTTCAGCTCACGCAGTTGTATTCCTGGTGGGGATCTGAAGCGTGGATGGCTATTTTTCTTATCAAATTAAATCATTTTCCCGTTCTAACTCCCTGAAGTTCTTTCTATATCACTTTGTTTGGAGTTTTCTATGATCCCAAATATGTTGGTTACACATCTACCGTATAAACAGATGCTCTTGATGGCCACCAACAAAAAA
The DNA here is from genome assembly GCA_004027555.1 of Craseonycteris thonglongyai. Taxonomy (NCBI): domain Eukaryota; kingdom Metazoa; phylum Chordata; class Mammalia; order Chiroptera; family Craseonycteridae; genus Craseonycteris; species Craseonycteris thonglongyai. Next base: position 21,823 of record PVKE010014472.1, read on the forward strand.
GTAATCATTTTACTAGTTTAGCCTTATTTTTACCTTTTCCCAGTGGTTGAGGGCACATTATTGTCCCCACCCCCCCAACATATGCACACCCTAGGTAGAATTTTCAATTGTCCTCTTTAAACTTGGACTACTATGAGAAAAGCCCTGCCTTTAACACAGCCAGAATGAATATTCATGAGACACTTATGTTCATGAGGTTTTCTCTTCATAGGTAAGTCCTTGTGAAAAGTGCTTCTTCTATTACGAGGTGCACAGAATAAGTATTTTCCTTGTTTCTGTTTTCTTCATTCTCGATTGTACACATCATGGTAACCTCATAACTGACACTATTGCCAGCCGATCATGGCTGATGTTTACATTTTGGAAACAATGAAAAAATTTTGTATCGACTCCTAATGGTACTGTAATAAGTGGACACAGTTTAAATATCTAAAACAGAGGCCCAAATTGCTAATACCAGTGAATAAAACTCTAGAATTGAAATTATAAAATAGGGGTTTGAATCTCAAATGTGACACGTATTCCCTTTAACTTTAGATAAATTATCTAATCTTCTCTGATTCCCAGGTTCCTTACCTGTAAAATGTGCTTAATAATACTGACCATGTACAATTATTGTGATGAATAGATGACTTAATGGGGACATCCTCTAATTCCTGGCAGCATAATCATGACATTAATGTAGCTTGCAATCAAAATATCCTCATTCCTGGGTGCAAGGGAAGGGGGAAGTTTTTCCCAGCAGAGAGAATTTTCCAGGTCATCTCCTCAAGCCATTGAGCTGGGATTATTTTGTAAGACATTCTTTCACAGAGGTTTTTAGCCTTTTGACATTTCTGGCTTTCTGCAGGAACCTTAGTTCCAGTTTCTCAGCTCAGGGGCTTGCAAAGCCTTACCTATCACCTACATATCAAACTCTAAGTCAGGGGTGTCCAACCTTTTGACTACCCTGGGTCCCATTGGAAAAAGAATTTTCGTGAGCCACACAAAAAATACACTAACACTAATGATAGCTGATGAGCTAAAAAAGAAAAAAAAAAAAATAAAAAAAAAAAAATATATATATATCACATAAAAAGCCTCATAATGTTTTAAGAGTGTTTATGAATTTGTGTTGGGCCACATTCAAAGCCGTCCTGAGCCGTATGAGGCCTGTGGGTGGATCGCACAAGCTTGTCTAAGTTCTCACCCCACCCCAGACTAATTAATAGTCTCTTAAGGATTAAGAGAAAATATGGCACCCATAAAACAAAAACAATATTCTATTAAAAAGAAACATTCAGAGAACAAAAGGAGCTAAAATATAATTGCTGAAATTTAAACAGAATTCGAGGGCTGTCCGGAAAGTATCCAGCATAAACGCCTCAATTTTTCATATTACATGGCTGGAAACTTTCCAGACAGCCCTCGTGCATTCATAGGAAAGGTTAAAGAGAAAAAAAACAAAGGTTAAAACTATGATGGAAGTAATAAAGAGAATCAGACCTAGAAAATCACTCCAGGAAGTCAGACGTCCTTCCAACAAGAGATCCAGAGAGATAGTGAAGAAACAAAACAGAGGAGGGTATTATCAGATAAATAATAGGAGAAAAATTCCCCAGATCTTAGACGACGTCTGTAGATGGGTTTACAAACAGCCTGCAAAATTAATGACACCTGTCTAATTGTTACCAATCAATGTCACCCCGTTAAATTTAACAATTAAAAAAAAATTAATGACAAACACCCATTGGTTTTTTAAAGACATCTCTCAGATCTCTTTGACTTTTAAAGGACCCACCTTTGCAAACCTCCATTTCAAAGAACTTTTTAGTGGCAAGAGGGTGGGAGAACACCTAGCTACCAGCTGCCACTCAGCTTACAGACCTCACCTAGGACCTCTGTTTTCAGCCCCACATCACCCCTAACTCTCTCTCTGGAGGTTCCAAGCCCCTGTAAGTTGTGCAGAGCCAAGGGGCTCACTCCCCTGGAATCTTCTTTGTGGCCCTTTAGGGCAGGACTGTCCAACCCTTGGAAGAAAAAGAGATGTCTTGGGCCACATGGTAAATACACTCACACTAACGATAGCTAATGAGCTAAAAAAATAAAACACACACACACACACACACACAAATCTCATCATGTTTTAAGAATGTTTACAAATTTGTGTTGGCTGCATTCAAAGCCATCTGGGCCACATGTGGCCCGCAGGCTGCAGGTTGGACAAGCTTGCTTTAGGGTATAACTTCCTTGACTCTCCTTCCCTTCTGCAGTCAGTTACCTGGCTCTACCTGACTCCATTGCTGTCTGTCCTTCTAACACACCTTGAACTCTTGCCTCTCTTATTCTCTTGTGTATTTATTCTTATTTTACAGATTTTTTTTTTACTGGACTCTTTTAAGGAAGAGGAGCTAACCATGAATGGCTTAAGCCACCACTGTGTTCCCCAGCATAACTTGCATCTTTGTATGCAACAAAGTGCACAAAAGGTTCATTTTAATGAGCTTAAAAAACATTTTCATCGCCTTGTTATTTTTAAGAAAATCGGTTTCCTCCATAGGTAAAGTTCAGTATTTACCCTAATTATCATACATTTTTAATCAGTGGGAGATGAATTAGTAAGGTTTCCCTGGCAATGGTATGCTAGATTCAGAAAAGGAATGTGTCTTTGGCTAGCTTTAAGAAAAAGAGTGGAGAGGATTTGCCAGAAATAGTCCCATGATTTCATCAGCACAGAGTAAAATGAGTTCATTCTAGCCCGTTCCCTTGCCTCTCAGGATCACGCCAGGAAGTCTCAGTTTGCCCTCCTCTAAGAGCTCTTTGGGAGGTTGAACTTGGCCATCTGGGTACCGAGGATGTTTTTGCTAATGTTGACTCTCAGTGTGTAGGTCTTGATCCTTTGGTCTTGATACATTCATTGAACTCCATTTGGTTTGCAAAAAGCTGCCCCAAGATTTTCCAGCTGAGATCATGAAGCTTCAGAAAATAACCCCAGTGCTATCATGCAGGCGTCCTATTCTCTTCTAGCAAGCATCACCTACCTTGGGATAGAGAGAAGAGGGGCGTTCACAGAGCTGGCCCTGCCCTTTGTGGCTTACACACACATGTGGAGTCTCGTTTTACTTAGTGGGGTTTGGATTGCGGGCACTGAGAGCTGCAGATATGTTCAGAACAACACCTGCTTGTTCATACAGGGCCTGTGTCTATGAACAGACACTCCCTTTGTTTCTAAATATTACTAGAATAGGAATTTTGACTTTTCTGGTTCATAAAACCTGGTTGACCTTTTTTTTCTTTTAAGATTTTATTGCATTGTTTGAGAGTAGGTAAGAGAGAGAAAGAAGAGGGCCCAGAGCAGTCTCCATAGTTGTACATTGTTAGTTGTGATGTGCTCTCATTCCGCCCAGGTGGATGTGGGGCTGTGTGGGGCAGGAACTGAACTGGAGTCGCCCACATGGGAGGCAGGAACCTTTACTGCCATCCTGGTAGTCTGCACCACAGTTTAGCACCTGGGTTTGCATGGACCAGGGCTGGGAATCGAATTCCAGATGTTGTGACTGTAAGGCAGGTGCCCAACAGCTAAGCTATCCTGGCACCCCTCTTTCCTTTTCTTCAGTTTCAAGTTTTAAATAGTTTTGACCATTCATGTTCTGTGTGAGGTGCTGAGGAAGCTGTAGTGACTGAGTCCTGTCCCTCCCATGGCGTACCATCGTACAGGGAAGCCGGTAGTTACAAAACAGTACAGGGGATGGGGCAAGTGACAAGTGTTGTGGAAGCCCCCTCACAGGAAAACTTCCTAATCCAACATTCTGGTTTGGGAAGTGGGTTGGGTGTGGCAACAGTGAATGACTGTCAGAGGAAGTACTGTCTAAGCTGAGACTTGAATCATAAAATAGAGGTTAGCCAGGTCAAAGGTTGGGGCAGAAAGACAGGGAGGGTATTCTAGGCAAAAGAAATAGTAAGAGTCTAGTCACTGAGTCATGAGATTACAAAACATAGTTCTATGGAAGAACTGGAAGAAGGTCAGTCTCTTTGGGGCAATAGATAGAAGAAAAATGTGTCAAGTCTGGAGAGGTCACAGGGATCAGAGTGAGATCATTTTATAGTTTGGACTTTATTCCTGGAGGTTCTGAAGCCATGGGACGACATAACAAAGATCCCTGAGGCTTCGGTGAAGCGTGGACTGAAAGAAGGCAGAACTGGAGTCTGGGGGAATCGTGAGGGGGTTATTGCAGAACCGGAAGGGAGCAATAGTTCTGGCTTCTACTAGAGGAGGACAGCGCTCTAAAGAGAAGTTGGGTGGATTTGGGAGATTTTACAAGGTGAAATGTGCAGGCGTTGAACTTGGAGGGATGAATAAAAAAGAAGTCCAGAGCCAATTTGCTTTGTCACCCATGGACGCAGAGGTCACCCGGGTCAGCCTGACATGCCTGGCCCCATTTCCTAGAGAGAAATGAGGACAGGTTTGTTTGGGGGGTAGGGTAGGTGAAGAGGAAGGTGCAAGACAGGATCAGGCCTTTGGTGATGGTGCCTGGATTGAGAGGCACAGTGTGTCTTGCCTCTGGACGGTTTCAGGCCCCCGATTGGATTTTCAAGCGTGACAAGGAGAGCAGTGTGTCTTGTTTTTCTTGTGTGTTCACCACGGTTCTTAGAACTGTGCATAGACATCACCCACTAAATGCAGAACGGCAATTACAGGGATGTTGGTCAGGGTCCTGGCAGGGCACCGTCTTAAAGCGTTAACTGAAGAGTGTTTAGTGAAGTAACTATTTACGGAAGACTCAGCTGTGTGAAAGGAACCAACAGTGGATGGAGAAGCACCCAGGGCTTAGCAAAGGCAGGAAGCTGTTCCCACCCCTGGGGCCAAGGAGCAGAGTGGGCAGGTTACAACCACCTGGGGAGGACTCAACCCTGGGAGACACACAGTGACCCAAAGAGGGTTAGGGGTACGTCAGTACCCCCCTCGTCTTTCTCCCTCCCTACACACTCTCCCGCCCATGTCCTGATTGGCTGTCCACAGCTGGAGGCCAGTGGCAAGAAAGCCTGAGTGACGCTGTTTTTAGTACATAGAGTTTGACATCTTGGAGCACAGAGAAGGGCAGAGTAAATTTGAAAGCAAAAACTGAGAACAAGTTAAAAAAGTATAATTTCATTCCGCCTCTTTGCAAATAGGCCTGATATGTACATGACAAGTGATAGGTAACTAGTTAGAAGGAAATTGTGGTTAACCCAAACACTGCACTTCCTGACTTTGTTGGATAAAAAGATCCTGGGCAGTCCCACATTGATGTTTATAGGTTCCTGCTTAATCACAGGTGTTATTCCCTGGCTAGAGTTTTGATCAAGATTTCTTTTAGCCACAGAGGTACAAGCTGGATGTAGAGGTCAGTGACCATTGAGGGGCTCAGAGAAATAGACCATTTATTTGTTTTACTGAAGCTGACAGTGACACGGGGCGGTACAGAAGGGAGTGGACAGCACGCTTAGCTAAGAATGGCCTTGATGATGGATTTTTGTCCCCCCTCCCTCCCCCAAAAAAAGACAGAAGTCTAGAAGGAGTGTCCTTGACAAAGGTGGGGCTGAAGGAGTCGGTAAGAGTGCTGCTGTCACCATACCAAGCTGGCTTTGACAGGGAAATATCCATAAAAAGGCGACAGATAGGGGACGCAGGGATGGCTCAGTGGGTTAAGTGCTCGCTTCGCAGCCCTGGGGGCCAAGGGTCGGATCCCAGCCCTGGCCCGTGTGGACCCATATGCTGAACTGGCGTGTGCTTCCCATGCAGGAGGCTTCTAGTTCAGTTCTCACCCCCCGGGTTCAGCCCCTGGCTTGAGTGAATATGCCTCCCATGTGAGAGGCCCCCAGCCCAGTCCCCCCCGCCCACCCACCCATCTGTGTGGAATGAAACTATGTCAAAAACTGATGATGTACAACTATGGAGACTGCTCAGGGCCCTCCCCTTCTGTCTCTCTCTCTGCCTCTGTCTCTCTATGTCTCTGTCCAAAAAAAAAAGGACAACAGATAGACAGAGATGTGTGTGTGTGTGTCGGGGTGGGACCAGGGGTACATTTGAGCAATAACTGTTGACCATGGGAATCAAAACTCTAGGCTGCAAAATCATTTTAACTTGCTCTCATTCACATGCCAAGTTGCTTATCCTAGAGACACACTGTCATTTGTAATGTGCTGCTCTTTCTCCCCCTATAATAAACCCGCCCCTCCACCTCTGTTATGAAACACACAGTAAAGGCCAAGGGGTACAGTTTGTTTTCATTTTCTGTATTAGTAAATATTCAGGTAATCGCAAAATGTTTTCTCATGTTACCTGGGAAACGAAACACTAGATCCCGAAACCAGAATTCCTGGAGCTCTGTTTCTCAGTCTCTGATGTTTTACTGGCAGTATCGTGTAGTCTTGAAAGGGGATTAACTTTCTGGCCAGGCCAAACTGGGTTTCATGACTAGCTTTTCTGCTTATTATCGAGGTGACTTTGGTCAATTTACTGAACTTCTTTACTTTTTTTTAATATATAAAATGAGGGTGATAGTATCCCTCTATAGGTACTGTTTTAAGATTTATGGGGTGCAGGGCTAGCTCAATAAGTTGAGCACTTAACCACGAGGTCTGGGGATTGAATCCCCGCCCCGGCCTGTGCAAACCCAGGTGCTGATCTTTGGTGCAACTGGTAATCACCAGGATAACAGTGAAAATTCTTGCCTCCCATGAGGGAGATCCTTAGTTCAGTTCCACCCCATTCAGTCCCACATCCATCTGTGTGGAATGAAACTGTACAACTATGAAGACTGCTCTAGGCCCTCCTCCATTTTCTCTGTCTTCTCTCTCTCATCTTCTCTCAAAAACAACAAAATAAATCTTTTAAAAAAGAATTAAATAAGTTTATCTATGTCTACTAGTTGGGGTATAGTTGGCACATATCAAATAAAATCTTTTCCATTCACTCTTGTTTCATTCATTCATTTATAAGAAGTGTCTATCCCTAATGAGATTATCAAAAGATTCTTTCAGTGTCATGAAGATGTTTTAAGAACTTTTTAAGATAGTTATGTTAACTGCTGGGTCAAATTTTGAGCTGAAAGGATTAAAAAGTTGATTGAGTGAATGAAAAACCACCACGTGACTACATACGTTTTTTTCTGATACTGCATCGGTAGTAGCTGACAGTTTGAAGAACTGGGTCAATTTGCAAATAGTATCTTTAGATTAATTTCTCCAGGAAAGACAGAGACAGGACTTGAATCACTAAGAAGGGTAGACACATCCAAATCCACATAGAAATATCTCACTACATGTCTTGATGGCAAAATTTTCTGGCCTGCCATTACACATGTAGAGAAGGGTGGTAACAGGTAAAACTGCACGTATGAGCCAGAGTGGGAATTTGGGTCCAAATGGTTCTGCTGAGACCATAGCAATCCCAGGATCCCACTGACTTCAGTTTGTATCAGATTTCCAGTGCTCTTTCTTCTGATTGTATATGTGTACAAGGATATAATAATTCTATTCATGTGTGACCAGCAGCATAGAAAACAGATGCTTTGCCATTATTTTCCTAGTTCTAAAGATGTTTTCTGTTGTGTTTCACCATTTTTTTCTTTCTGAACCCTTCATAAGGTGAGCAGTATACCATTTGGATGCAGATGCTTATAGCTTTCAATGTCTGTGGAGGAGAAAAGAACTAGAACATAACAACACTGAGCTAAATGAATGAACCAAACCTCCACTACAAACTGTTGTTCAGAGCAGCTGAGAGCTGGTGAATTGTTACTCTCGTAGCTGTCTCCACGAGACAACTCGTGGAGATGGAAAGAGCTTGTGACTCAAAAAAACAGAATGACTTCGGTTTAAATCCTGGGTCTTTGTGATCTTAGACACTTTATTTTACCTTTTTAAGCCCCAGTGTATCATCTATAAAAGAACCATAATAAGACCTACTTTTTAGAGTTGTATACGGATGAAATGCCTTTCAAATGAGGTATGTATCACATCTTGGGTAAGGTGGATTTTCTCAGGACATAGGACCCAGGACATAGAGAAGAACTTCTCAGCTTTTCTACTCAGCATTCATACAGTCTTCATGTTACCAGTGACAGGACCACAGAGATGTTTAGAATGTCTTCCAGTTATGGTCTTTGTGGTGCCTTGGAAGTTTACCCATACATATCTAATGCCCAGATCTAAAAATTCTTCTTTACGATGATTGCCTCAGTCAGTATATTAGGTTGCAAAAACAGTGAGGCACTATTTATGAGAAAAGGAAAAAACAAACAAACAAAAAACCCTGCAGTGATGACCACAGTGCAGCGGATACTTTTTTTTTTAATTCAAGAGAACCAGAACTGTGACTTCTGCTGACCTGTTGGTAAGAGCTGAAAAGCTTTAATATTGTGATAAGCTCCGAGTAGCTTCCCTTCTACCGTGTGGCCTGTGTTCTTGTTGCAGTTGAAGACCTTCTGCTTAGATTTGCTTGTCCTGAAGAGCTGTGAACTCAATCCCCAATGGGCTGGTGGAGAGGAGGGGTGGCCTTGAGTTGGCCTTAGGGAAGCCAGTGGCTCTCCCCTTCCAGGAGGCCCTAGAGCTACAGTCATACTGGAGCTAGAGGGCCCCAGTATGGGCACTTCTGGGAACCTGAGAGTTCGTGCGCTCCAGATAATGCAGCTGTCCCTGCACGCCTTACATAGGCCAAGCAGACAGGATGACACAGGAAATCAACATCCAGCCTGCAGGAGCGTCTCCGTCAGGGTCCAGCCAGGAAACCAGACTACTCTGGCATTTTAAACAGAGAGAACTGAATGTAGGGAATTGCTTGGAATGGTGACGGAAGAGCTGAGATGCCACCAGGAGATTTCCCTTCCTCCTGTCCTCCCGTTTCCCCTCAGTGCCTCCTATGGGTAGAAGCCATGTGACATAGAAGCCTCAGGTAAGGATCTCTGCCTCCGCTACCCCTCACCATATTGAGTAAAGACAGGAGAAGTGCAAGGAATGGATTCAAGGGCCAGCAGTCCCAGGACAAGCCCGAGAAGGCACACCCCTCCCACTTGCTACCCAAAACAGCACCTCAGACTCCTGTAGACTCTTAACATCCATTGCTTAAGCAGCTTTATGGTATGTAGAGCGTCATGTTAGCATTGCCTGATTCTCTCTCTGAATTGATATCTTACAGCAGAGTTTTGATCTAGTGTATGCCTAGTTATTCAGTACCTTATTCAGTGAATTCGTGAGTACAAGGAAGCTAGATTTATACTTCTGAGAATGTGAAACATTTTTAAGTGCTAGAAGGAACCTTAGAGAACCATTTATGAAGGCTGACTAGGAAGTATCCAGCCATGTACTATGAAAAATAGAGGCATTTACGGCTGGGTTTTTTTCCAGACAGCTCTTGTATATTAGAGTAATCTGAAGCCCAATTGAAAAGTGTCCTCAGGTTACAACAGGGACTTAGTGGCAAAATGATACATGAATGACATCAAGGAGCCTTCTAGCGCCTTGCTGCTCAAAGTAAGTGTCTGTAGGAACTCCAGCAGCTGTGCAATACCTGGGGGTTTGTGGAAAATGCTAAATCTCAGGCCCCACTCTGATTTGTCAAACAAGAATCTGTGTGTTAATATGACTCATTCCATTATAGTTCGAGAGGCATTTTCATTTTGACTAGATCACTGGGCTTTCAACAAACCAATCTCTCATCCTTGAGCTGAATGCCATTTTTTTGTGTTTTCTAGAGATGAAAATCAATTTCCTGGTGAATCCACGTGTGTGAGGAATTTATTAAGGCGGGGGTGGTGATGGTGAAATTAATTAAATTCACTCAGTGCCTTAGAAATAAGGCTTTAACAAATGATCAGTAAAAGATCCTTTAGTGCAGGTGGGATAACTGACTTCATGTTTAGAATATCACCCACTCTCGCTCAGATCCAGGCAAAATGTCAGCTGCTCCAACTCATAAGAGGTCAACATATTGCTTCCAACAACTTTTATGAAATGCTTATCTCAAAATTGGAAGCACAATGAAGATGGCTGTATATCCATGATCCAACCCCTCGGTGTCAGTCATCTTGTACCCTTATCCCAGCCTGCTTTATTCCCACAGGTGCTAAGCTGGAGCCATTTGAGACTTCATTTTCTCCTATCTGAAGTAGAGCCAATTTTCTATTATAGGTAGGGGAGTAGGGTAAGAGCATGAAACCGAGAAGTCTAAAGCATTTCCCTCTATAGACTTTCAACTTCTGCCCCTAAGTCTAAGCCTCAGGGCTGCTTACAATTAGTAAAACTATGTGACTTGAGTTGCTTATTTCCTCCAGCTGTCCTTGCTAAAAAATTATGGATGGTGTTGTCAGGGAAGATTAACGGCATGGGTACTATCCATGCTCTATAACTGGTTCCTTCCAAGGTTGTTTGTTGTATATGTAAACTGATGACAGGAAGGCAGAGACTTTTGGGGGTTAATTCATCTTTGTAAAGACAGTGCTGCCCAATAAATACCTTTGAACTGACCTGAAGTGCATGCAATCTAATCTGTCATTTAACACATCAATGATAGCAAATGCCATAATGCCTTCATAATAAAGACTATCATGCTGAAATGACTATATCTTAAAAGGTGAGGTTCAAGACTTCCAATCTGACTGCGATGAAGTAACAGGGGCCTCCCATGTGGGAAGCTTACCCTGGTGAGAACTGAACTGGGAGCCTTCCCCATGGGAAGCACACCCCAGTTCAGCATATGGGTATTCAAGGGCCAGGGCCAGGATTTGATCCTTGAACCCCAGGGCTGCAAGGTGAGCACTTAACCTGTTGAGCAATCCCAGCTTCCCCAATAATACAATTTTTAAAGGGGTGAATATTTATACAGACATTTCACTGTGGAAGATAGATAGGAAATAAGTACATGAAAATATGTTCTACATTGTTAGTCATTATAGTCATGCAAATTAAAACTATGAAATACCACTATATATATTAATCTAGCTAAAATTGAAAATACTGACCAAATCAAGTGTTGACAAGGATGTGGAAGAATTAGAATGTTCATACACTGCTGACTGGGAATGAATAAATGCACAACTACTTTGACACACATTTGGCAATTCTTTAAAATGTTAAACACGTACTTACCACACGAACCAGCAATTTCACTCCTAGCTATTCACTCAAGAGAAATTAAAGCATGTGTGCATAACACACACACACACACAAATGTTCATTACAGCACGATTTAAAATAACCCTTACTAGAAGCAACTCACATGTCCATCAAAAGGTAACTAGATAAGCAAACAGTGGTGTATCCATATAATGTCTATATCTCAGCAATAAAAAGGAATGAACTTTTGACACAAGCTCCAGTGTGTATGAATCTCAAAATAAATATACTGTATAGAAGAAGCCAAAGAATATATGTATATATGTATATATATATGTGTATATATATGTATATATATATATACACACATATATATACACACACACACATATATATATACACACATATATATATACACATATATATACATACATACATACAGTATTATTACCTTTATTACAATTCTAGATAATGCAAACTAAGCTATAGTAAGAGAAGCAAAGGAAAGAAGAGTCATGATGGTTGTACTTGTAAATATGTCTAAACTTATTGTGCACTTACAATATGTACAGTTTATTGATGTCAGTTGTACCTAAATGACACTGCTTAAAAAATAAATGAAGCTATAGAAATAGTTTGCTCGATAAACTGGAATATTTGCTATTCTTGAACATCACCAGCTTGTGTGCCTCTCTGTCCCTGGTCATGGTGACCCTACAGACTGGAATGCCCTCCCTCCATTCTCCACCTGTCAAAACCCTTTCATTCTACCTACAAGCTTCACCTCAAATGCCTTTATCTTCCTGAAGCATTTCCTGATCTTCACATGCCATCAAGCCTTCCTTGAACCCTCTATGCTTCTTCAATGGCACACCTGTTCTGCCATGTGTTATAATTATTTTGGTGCCATCCCCCTCAGTGAGCTATACATGGCTTAGACTACATCGAACTTATCTTTGTATCCACTTCTCCTGTGCCTAAGCAAGTCCTGTATCCATGCACCAGTATTTTGAATTCAGTATTTGGAGAACGTAGTTTCCCACAGTATTGCATCAGAAACTGAATGGTGATAACAGAATGCACTTCTTCCTCTGCTGTAGTTTAACCTTCAGTACCTAAAGTGTTTTCTCTTTTGCATGGTTACTGCTGCCACTCACATCACTGCAGAGATGTCCCTTTTGGTCTACTGGCCTCCAGTCTCTGTCCCCTCCAGTCTCACCTTCTCAGCATGTTCTCACTAAAGTACAAGCTTCCTCACGTGACTTGCTTAAATAGAAATTTAGCTGTGAGGCTAACTGAATGGGTCGTGGGTCCCCCTTTAGGCTCTCTCCCTGTTTGTTCCTGCACCTCCGGGCCCATTATCCCCACAAAGCCAAGAACCACATGCATTTTCCATGTCACGCCCCTGTCCTTGTGGTGCTTTACCCTCAGATTCTACTCCTCCTTCTTGGTTTAGCCAACTCATTAGGATGCTCACTGTGCCAGGTATTTTATTTGCTATAACTCAGTTCACTCCACTTTGTAGATGAAGAGACTGAAATGCTCATAACCGATACCTGAACTCAGACCAGGTGACCCTGTTAACGACGGACACACTAACAACTGTGCTATGTGGCCTTTCCTGGATGCCATCATTGGGTTCTTTGCTGCTCCTCCCCATTCAGCCCTGTAGACAGTGAGCTCCTTGAAGGCTATGGCCATGTTGTTGGACTCTGTGTCCCTAGCACCAAGCACCCTGCCTGGGAGAGAGTAGCAATTCAATAAATATTTTGAAGGAATGAATCAAGCAAGCAAGTGTGATTAAGGTTGTGTGTACTTGCTCCAATCACCTCCAAATCTGGTTGCTTTTAGTTTCTCTCTCTTTTTGGGGGGTGGGGTGGGGTAAGGGGAGGTATATTGTGCAGTCCAGGCTAATTGATAAGCAGCCCTCATGCAGACCACCCAAGGGTGGATATAAAGTTGAATCAATTGACTCCTACATTTGGATGGAACAGATGTTTGGAACGC
>PVKE010014473.1:0-34930 GCA_004027555.1 Craseonycteris thonglongyai
CATGTACGGAATGCTGCTATCAAAAGTTGGGTCTGGAAATTTATTTTCTTCATGAGCCTATATCTCAAAAACTTAATAAGTGATTTAAAAAATAAAAAATAGTTTTGAACATATATTTTACTTATCTACCCATACCTCGCTGGAATGCACCTTATACTGAAACACAGTGTATAAACATAGTATGCATTTCACACCCCTTTTTCCCCCTTAGACTACGCCTATGACAAGTCAATCGCGACACACTTTTAAGATAAAAAGTAGATCTTATATACAGAAAAGTTGGCCACCCCTGTTATACAGAATTAATAGAGTACTTGTTTTTTAAAATGTTCCCAGTCAAGAAGGGACACAAAAGGGAAAATAAATACAATACAGAAACTCTGGCTGAGGAGTTTGAATTTAGTTTCAACACTTAATAGCCATGTGGTCTTAGGTAAGTTAATTAAACTCTCTGCCTCCATATCCTCATAAATAAAATGAAAATAATCATAAAGGAGGGTGTAAAAATAAAATAACCCTCATAAAAGAATTATTATTATGACTGGTGCACAATAATCCCGCAATAAACATCAGTAATTATACTATTGTAATTATTTCCTTTCTCTTCATTACAACATTGTTTTTATTCCTACTGCTAACACTAAGGCTACTGGTGGCCAGAGTAAGAGTTGTGGACTCACACTACCTGGCTTTAAATTTTAGCTCAATCTTTACTCTCTGAGACACCTTAGCTAAGTTATGTGACCTGTATGCCTCAGTCTTCTCTACTGTAAAATGGGAATCACAATCTTTTATTCAGAGGTTTTCTGTGAACGTTTAAAAAGATAATACATTTATAAAGTAACTAAAACTGTGTCCTGTGCATTAGCATTCAATGAGTTATTAATACTACTAATAAAACTAGTTACTAATAAATGAAAGATAAAACACATTAAATACAATACTATCTAAAACTGAGTATGAAGAGATGGGAACCACAATTGGTTGGAAAATTGTGCCTCTCAGAATATAGGAGTAGGAACCAACAGAAATGATGCTATCAAGAAAAACAGTGCGGGGGAAGCTGGGATGGCTCAGCAGGTTAAGCGCTCGCTTTGCAGCCCCAGAAACTGAGGATCAAATCCCAGCTCTGGCCCACGCGGACCCATATGCGGAACTGGGGTGTACCCCTAGTTCAGTTCTTGCCAGGGCCTATGCGGGAGACTCCCGGCCCAGTTCCTGCCCTGCGCAGCCCCGCGCCCCACCTGTGGAGTGAAACTATATGGCAAACTAATGCTGTCAACTATGGAGACTACTCTGGGCCCTCACCCTTCTCTCTGTCTCTCTCTGTCAAAAAACAATAAAGATAAATCTTTAAAAAAAAAAAGGAAAAGAAAAACAGTGGGAACAAGGAAGGAATATCCAAAAGCCTGAGATCCTACTATGCCTTTAATATAAAGTTACTTTCATCTTTTTATATGTAAGTAAAAAACAAAAATTTTTTAAAAACCCTCAAATTTGTGAACACACTCAAATTAATACTGAAGGCAATTAAGAAAATGAGATTTCCCTCTATAGCAGGGGTCTCCAAACTTTTCAGCCTGCGGGCCGCATTAACTATCAAACAGCAGTTTGGGAGCCGACTACACACTCGAGGTCCAAATAAAAAAGAATCAAAACATAGATGTTGTCTTTAATTATTTATTTAATATTATTTTATTCAGATAAAAAGGTCTCCACGGGCCGGATGAGAGGGCCTCGCGGGCGGTAGTTTGGAGACCCGTGCTCTATAGCCTTCAATTTTCTACTAATATCATAAGGTCTCCAAAACCCTATTCTGAAATATTCACATATAACTCTAAGTAGGCTGCAGAATATAAGCAGCCATACCATTCAATTCCCACATTAAAAAATCTGAATCTTCTAGCTAATTGGTCCTATTCGGTTGGCATAGTCCAACTTACTTTTGAGTGGGAGACAAATAAAACATCTGACTTAGTAACTTACCTGACTTTTGCATGACCTACAGACTTTCAAATATAAAGTTAGCATCATACATTTTAGGAACTCAATAAATATGTGCCAAATGAACACCAAGCTTACTCTCTAAAACTGGAATATTAATGATGTTAATATTCTTTTTTTGCAAATTACTTCAAAATGTTTCTTGCACTTTAATTTAGAAAACCAAATGGTTAAAGATCTGTTACAATCAGTTCAATACTTTAATCAGTGAGGTAACTTTCTTCCATTTAAGTTTTCTCTCTCTTCTTTACAATATCAGTACAACTTTGTGTATTTTTATTATTCTCCTTTCAAATCTTAATCTATCTGCCTGAATGATTTTAATCCCACCAAGCTATTTGGAACTATAAAGTATAAAAATAAACTATATACAAATCAATTAAATGATCTTTCCAAAAGATCATTTAAACTTTTCATTTGCACATGGAAAAGCTATTTTCTACCACTATTTCTGGGTAGTTCTTTTTAGAGTGTTTACAAGTATAACTAAATTCATTTGAAAGCTATTGCTCTGTGCTAATGTCTATAGTGATGATAAGCCTCTCCCTAAATGGATCAAGCATGTGGACTGCTCACTGTGTTTCACCAAGCCACGATATAAAAATACAGAAATTGAGAAGCATTCAGAACGTTTTACAGCAACTTAACATTGCCACAAATTCACGTACATATTCAGTGGACTTTGCAAAATAAGGTATTGATTGGTGTGGTTGTTATGAAAGTTAGGTGGTAAATCACATGGTACAAGCTGGGTACTAAGCATGTATAATAACAGGACCTTGAATTAGTTTTCAACAGACTGGGGGTGGGGAGGGTTTGCAGTTGCAAATCTAGTTCTTCATCAGAGATAGTTTTGAGAAATACTGACATAACTTTTCTGAGAGTCAAATCCTTCTGTGAATATGATGGATTTGATAAGCACTCAAAGGTTTTTTCCTTTGCTAACGTTCTGACATTGTAAAATCCTGATAAAAGAGGATGCAAAGTAACGTAAAAGCAAAAAAATAGCATAAACATACAAAAATGACAGAGTAAGTATCAAAAATTACATTATAATACCAACTCTTATTAAGTATATTATTGATGCACTATCATGTTGTGTATATAACACTGGTCACCCTAGTCTTTTTCCTATGTTATTACAAGTTTTCTTTTTATGGGAATATAATTCCACCAGGCTTCAAAGTCAACTTTGTTAGAAAATAACTGTGCTACATAATATGAAAAACACCAATACAGGAGAATAGGAAAAATTAGTTTATTATGATTTCCTCTCCAAATAATCTCTTATTCCAGGAAGCTATAAATACTAGCTTTCTAATCTTAATGGATTTGTAAAACTACATTTCTGTTGTTAAGAAGAAATTTAAAAATTCTAGACAATGTAAAATGTGCTAGTTTACTCTAAACACAAATGGCAAATATACAAAATCTTATTAGCCTTAACTTGTCTGAAAGTTTCATTAAAAAATTGGAAAAGCATGTATTCCAAGATGATTCCTCTTCCACACATGCCACCATAAATACTCTATGAACTCAAATGACAGAAAATTAACAAGCTGATATAGTGAGATGAGGAAGGAAGGTAGACTAAAGATGAAAGATGAAGAAGCATAACTTGAATAACTGCAGATAGAGAGTCTGACTTACAAAGCTAGTAACAGTAGTACTAAAAATAAGGAAAATATATCTTGTCTACTTTTTGACTGAAATACATATTGAACTTAATTTTCTAAAAATATAGCATCAAATTAAAAAATCACAAACAGAAAATTTTTCTTAAAGATACCATGGTGTGCTATATATCAAACTAATGCTAACTAGGGCACCTGTGGCAAAGCATTTCTAATGTGAAAGTATTTTTAATAGTATTAATTTGCCAAATTACTAATTAAGATGGTTTGGTCTCTAGTTTAATCACTTAATATGTGTAACATCTTCTACTTTTATTCCTAATGTATTTCTAATGTCTTCTCTTTACTTTTTATTTTCTTATTAAATTTATTAGTTACAATGGTTAGTAAAAATTACATAGGTTCCAGTTATACAACTCTATAGCTATGTGTTACAATATGTGTTTACCACCCACAGTCAGCTTTCTTTCCATCACCATATATTTAGCTCCCCCTCCCTCCTCTCCTACTTCCATCCCATTTCCTCCTACTTCCTTCTTACCCTTAAGTAACCACTCTTTCTGATCAGATTTGTCAAGAGTTTGAATATTAGTATATTGGCCTTTTCAGAAAATGAGTTCTAACTTTTATTGAAATACTACTTTTCTTCTATTTCACTGAATTCTGCTTAACCCTTGTCTTCCACTGGCACAATGTTTATTCTTTTTCTTGTTTCTTAACCTAGAAATAAGCTCACTCATTTCTGTTCTTTGTTTCTAATACATGCATTTACAGCTCTGGTAAAATACTATATAAAACTTTATTTTTAAACCAACATCTTCAAAACAATAACAATCAATCTACTGTAGGAAAGTCTCAATGCAATTTCAAGATGAGGGTCAAAATCCAGAGAGAAACGAGGAAAAAGAAAGTCTGAGCAAACACTGTCACAATGTAATCCTAATAAATTTAACAAGAAAAAAAAAAAGTAAAGAGAAGACACATGTATATACATTAGGAGTAAGAGTAGAAGATGTTATACATATTAGGTGATTGAACTAGAGACTAAACCATCTTAATTAGTAATTTGGTGAATTAACAGTATTAAAAATATTTTACACATTAGAAATGCTTTGCCAAATGAGGAAAAAGGAATAGCATTCAAAGCGCAAGGTGAAGAGTCTTTGAGGAGAGAATCCCAATGTTAAGCTGAGACACAGCCTCCCACCACAAAGGGTTCTTTTAGTCCCAGGATTAAGACAAACTACAGAAAAGTCAGAACAAGATAATAAAAAGAAAACGTGGGTAGAAGAAAATCATTCTAGAGTTCTTGAAACCAACCCTAGGAAAATTTGCACCCTGGAGAACAAAAAGACATAAGCTTGGCCAGACCAGACTTTTACACTTGAAACATCCCTAATGGCATTGTTCATAGGATCCAGCAATATCCAAATCAGAGTCTCTCTATAGGAGAAAAAATGCACCTTGGGCCTTGGAGAACCCTACAAGTAATTCAATGGCAACAACCAGGAAGCAAGCATAGATAACCAAGCACATAAAGAAATAAAAAAAAATGAACAACAACCAACAGAAACATCCCTCACAGACTAACTACTAGAATTATTGAACACAGATTTTAAAATAATGCTTATCTATTTATAAGCAAATATACGACAAACTTAAAAATATCTGCAGGGTATAAATATCGATTTTGAAAATAACATAGTAAGTATGAAAAAACTTGATTTCTAGAAATGGAAAACACAAAGGCAAAATTTAAAAACTCAGCGGACATATTTAGCAGTAGATTAGACCTAAAACAACAACAAAAACAACAACAACAAACAATTCAAACACTAGAGTACAGAGCAGAAGTAATTCATTAATGCATTAAGCAAAGAAAAGAGAAAAATACAGAAGAGATTAAGAAACAAATTTATAATCAATGTTCCAACTAGAGGGCATCTGTCTCTGCTACATGGCATAAAAGGTGACCTGGATCTGTATGCTACTCCAATGTCATACTCAAACAACCACACAGATATTTTTCCTAGAATCTTGAAGCACCACTATTCTTACCTTTTTTCAGCAGTCTTCTGAGTATGTTTTTTTGAGCTAATACTTCTTTATTGAAATTGATTCCAATGGCCTTCTGTCTTTCATACTTCTTACACCTTCTAGTCCTCCCAGAAAGGCACCCTTTTATAGATAACCAGCTTTGCTACAGTTACGTTGTTTTGCTTGTATCTTTAAATTTTTTCAATGTTTTTCTCCACTTCCTAAGAATTTGAGTTGATTCTAGTTAATCCCTTAAAACTGAAATGAATTTTTTTGCCATTTCCCTAAATAACTGATTTATCTCTCATTACCATTTAACAATATATCTTTTTATTAAGACGCTACTTCATAACACTCTCAAGGAAAAAAGAAAAAAGAAAGAGAAAGAGATATAAACTTCATGACATCAATCAAATTCCCAAGCGTTAGACTCTTAGGTTATCCTGAAAGTCATCACTTTCAAAAAACCAGTTTCAGTATGACTGTCTTCTTGTGGAATAGCCAGAAACTAGTCTTTAAAATATGACTGAATGCTTCAAATCCATTAATACAAATTTATTATATACTGTGACCAAAGCTAATGTTAAGATTTTCATTTATCTTTCCACTCACATTGTTAAAAATTTTTTAAAGATTTATTTTGTTTGAGAGACACACACATAGAAAACAGGGAGGGCCCAGAGCAGTCTCCATAGTTGTACATCATTAGTTGTGACATACTTTCATTCCACAGAGGTGTATGTGGGGCCACGTTGAGTGGGAACCAAACTCGGGGCCTTCTAGGAGGCATGCCCCAGCTCAGCACAGGGCTGGGATTCAGTCCCCGGTCCTCATAGTTGTAAGGCAAGCACTCAACCTATTGAGCTATCCAACATCTTAAAGAGTTATAACTATATATATCACAAGATAAAATATGTATACATTATAAATATCTATTATGTTATATACATTAACACTTAAATAGATCTAACCATTTTTCATTCATGTACTATATATATTGAATGTACAGATCTTTAGAAAACTAGACAATGCATTGCCTTCTGAGGAGTAATTTCTCTGGAAAGAAAACTGAAAGATAAAATTGTTTTTAATAATCTAGGTATCTAAAACACATTTCTACTTTCTCAAAACTTAGTAATAAAAATCAGAGCTCTTTGAAATGGGTAAACAGAAAAGAATGTTTAAATCATACAAACGAACATTAAATAAAAAGCAAAATACAGATATTTGCATTAAGCCCTTAAGATCACAAATAAATTCCTTCAAAATAGAAATACAGCAATCCTACTCACCCTAATAGGTCATTCACTATATCTCACTGTTGCACCTGCTTATTAAATAACAAAATCCAGAAAATATTAAAAATCATAAATTTTTTAAAGAAGTAACTCAAAAGACACATATTTGAATCCCAAACTTACTGCCCACTAATTGACGCCTATAGGCAAGTTTCTTCAAAGGTCCCATTAAGTGTATAATGGAAATAGCATTATCAGCTTAGACTTGTAAGGACTCAGGCAAATGAATGAATATTCAGAATTTCTGTCATTTTAACCGATTTCTTTTAGCAAACATCAAAACTTCTCTCGCTTTGTACTAAAAAGTTAAAAACACCTTCACCATGTAATATTGAATGTGTTTTTCTAATTTCATACCATCCTATCTAAATTCCTTGCCTCTTTACTTCTAATTCTTTTAAACAGCCAGCACCACTCATCATTAATCTCTTCAGATAAGAAAACTGAAGGGCAACTGGAGATGTTATATGACGATACCAACGTCATATACCTGTACTTAGTTAACAACAAGCCAAGACTTGACTGTGACTCATAAAGGCAGTGCTCACCTGAGGTTTGTAGAGTCTTTTAAATGTACTTACTCACATGCACAGGGGAAAAAACTGTACACAAAATTATTTTGATGTATTTACCTTTCTACATGCAGGACAAAGCCCATTTTCATCAGTGCGAATTCGATGCCAACAAAATCGGCAAATCTGGTAGCCACAAGTGCAAGGGAAAAAATTGATATCATCTATCTCCAAGGGCTCCATGCAAAGAGGACATTCCACAGGGTCTTCCTTCACATCAGGACTGCGAGACATCTTCACGTTTATTAAACAGCAGCAAAAGTTTATAATAATTTAAGGGGGAAAGTTCAGCACTAAGAATTAAAATGTAGAACTTCAAAGACCTGCATTAAAAGAAACAAAATATACTGTTTATTACCGGGGGAAAAATAGTGTTTTCAACAATCAAGAATCATTAGACCAATTTTTGCTATCACTTCAGAACAGATTTCAAAATAGAATTCTGAAGTTTTTTGCATGTCAAGATAAAAATAATGGCATTATTAACTTTTTGGATTTAATAGACTAAATAACTTATTTTTTAGATAAAATATTTACTACTAACTTAGTATTACTCATTGCACATTTTAGAGGAGTAATGTGCAGAAGCATCTTCAACCTTAAAACACAACCTTATTTTTTACCTAGAAGATAGTAATACTTCAATACTGCAAAATAACTAAATGAGTAGATAATATTCTAAAATGTATCACAATTTACAAAATAAACCAAATGAGAAAGAGAGGCTTTAGTCATCTATAATTACATGTTAATATCAAACACTCACCAAAGAAAATGTAGGCTAAAACTGAAAAAAACATATGCCATACAACTTGTTTACAATTAAATATTAACATGCCAAAAGAAACTTCTAGGAAATAAGCACATATTAAAAGTACTGCTGGGAAAGCTGGGATGGCTCAGCAAGTAAAGCGCTTGCTTTGAAGCCCCGAGGACCGAGGATCGAATCCTGGCCCCGGCCCATGCGGACCCACATGCTGAACTGGGGAGTGCCCCCAGTTTAGTTCTTGCCGGGACCTATGTGGGAAGCTTCCGGCCCAGTTCCTGCCCTGTGCAGCCCTGTGCCTGCCTGTGGAGTGAAACTATATAGAAAACTAATGTCAACTATGGAGACTGCTCTGGGCCCTCCCCCTTCTCTCTGTCTCTCTCTGTCTCTGTTTCTCTCTGTCAAAAATCATTAAAATAAATCTTAAAAAAAAAAAAAAAGTACTGCTAAGGTATTACTATACAAAGACTACAAAAAACAGGAAGGGGAAAAAACCCAAGTAAACCTCTATATCCTAAAATCTTTTAAATAATTTATGTTTTTAGATTGTGGTGAGTTGAAATTTTTTAGGCAAAAATTTAAGCAAAAGTCACTGTTAAATTAAAACATTAGGCAAGAGTCACTATTTTAGGTTAAAAAATTATAACCTCCATGCACTTCCCAACACAGTAAGATAACCAAAGTCATTACTGCATATCCTTAGGTATAAAGTGCAAATGTTCAAAAAGTTAAAAATGGCATTACTTAAATTCTACAGAAAATTTCTATCTCATTACCTGAGTTCTTGTTCTCTATAGTATGTGTCCCCAATCCCTGGAACTGGGCTGACCACAGCACAAGGTGAGCAGTGAGTGAAGCTTCATCTGTATTTACAGCCGCTCCTCATTACAGCATTTACTGCCAGAGCTCTATCTCTTGTCAGATCAGCGGCAGCATTAGATTCTCATAGGAGCATGAAGCTTATTGTAGCTAGACATGTGAGAGAACTAGGTTGCACACCTCGTCGTCTTCTTTTTTTTTTTTAAGATTTACTTTAAAACAGCAGAGAGAGACAGAGAGAAGGGGGAGGGCCCAGAGCAGTTCCATAGTTGTACATCACTAGTTTTCGACACAGGTGGGCTGAGGCTGCTCAGGGCAGAAACTGGGATGGGGGCCTCCCGCATTGGAGGCACACCCCCTCAAACCAGGGGTCAAACCAGGGGGTGAGAGTAAAACTAGGGGCCTCTCACATGGGAAGCACACCCCAGTTCAGCATATGGGTCCGCACAGGCTGGGGCCAGGCTTCGATCTTCGGTCCCCAGGGCTGCAAAGCAAACACTTAACCCACTGAGCCATCCTGGCTTCTCCATGCACGCTTCTTATGAGAATCTAATGCCTGATGCTTTGAGGTGGAACTAAGGCGGTGATGCTCAAAGCCCTATCAGTGAGTGGCAAGTGACAATTCAGCTGCATCCAGTGAAAGACTTTATTATGGCAAATGAGTTGTAGAATTATTTCATTATATATTACAATGTAATAATGATAATAATAATAGAAATAAAGTGCATAATAAATACAATATACCAGAATCATCCTGAAACCATTCTCTCCACCCCACCCTCACCCTGTTCTATGGAAAAACTATGTCTTCCACAAAACAGGTCCATGGTGTCAAAAAGATTGGGGACCACTGCTCTCTCTATAGCACTTGCAACTAATGCCGTAAAATAGTATAAAATATGTCATACATAATAATGCTCCTGAATCACCAAAAATCTCACATATCAAAATCTCACAGCACAAAATAAAAATCATGTACCCAAAATCATACTAAAAAATTTCTTATCACTCAAAAAGTGCTGTATACATGGTTTTGTGCTTACAATACTTTTCAAAAGATATGCATAGAAATATACTATAAAATATAAAATACTTCAGCTGCTGTAGAAAATAGTTTGTGGTGGGTCCTCAAATAGTTAAACACAGAATTAGCATTATGATCCAGTACATCCACTTCTGGATATATAGTGAAAGAACTGAAAACAAGGGCCCTTCACAGATCCTTGTATACTAAAGTTCACAGTAGTCTTATTCCCAATACCCACAGGTGGAAACAACCCAAGTGTTTGTCAATAAACAGATGGATAAACAAAATGTAATGTATACATACAACAGAATATCATTCAGCCAATTAAAAAAATTGAAATTCTGATGCATGCTACAAGATAAATGAGCCTTAAAAACATCATGTTAAATATAGTAAGTCACAAAAAGACAAATATCAGATTCCACTGATAACGAGCTATCAAGAGGCAATTTCATTGACACAGAAAGCAGAAGTTATCAGGGGCGGTGGGTGGGGGGGGGGGAGAAGAATGAGTAGTTACCATTTAATGAGTACTTAACAATGATTAAAAGGAGGAGAGGGGTTTTAAAAAAAAAAAGTCAAAAGGGCATTTAGTAGGTTCTCTTACCAAGAAAACTAACTGGTTGTTCCAATTGTATCCAGTATACCAATAATACATACTTATTATTCCCTCTATGGAAAAAGGTTCTAACTTTGTTTAGAAAAGTTAGACAGGTGGCCAAGGAAGGTTTTTGCCATTCTAACTGTTCTTTTTTATCTTCATTCACTCCGTGATTCAATAAATAGTTATTGTGGGCACATAATGCGATGCATGGGTGATGTGACGTGGACTTGCACATCTGGAAACTATCTAATTGTTACCAATCAATGTCACCCCATTAAATTTAACAATAAAAAAAAATTATTTTTTTATAATGAAAAAAAAAGTTATTAAGCTCTTACTATGTTTCAGATTCTTCTGGGTCTTTGGGATACATTAGTTGATCATAACAAGCAAAAATTATACCCTGCTGCCCAAGTTTTAATTGGGAGATCTAAACAATAATCATAATAAACCAGTAAGTTAAATAATATGATAGAAAGTGATAATGCTGTGGAGAAAGTAGAAGATACCAGAGATGGGGCTGCAATTTAAATAGGCTAGTTGGAGTAGGTCTCATTGAAAACGTAAGCTTTAAAGGAGGTGCCTAATTAAGCCATGCAAATATCTGAGAAAAGAACAGACCAGGAATGAAGAAGTTGAAGTAGAGAATTCCCAATGAAGAAACACATGTGAAATGTTTGAAGAACAGCAAATTCAGAGTAAAAAAAGTTAAGGGGAAGAAGAGTTTGAGATAAGGACAGAAATGTGAGGGATCCAGGATCTTTTAAGGATTCTTCATAGGCCACTTAAACAACTTTGGCTTTTTTTGTGAAATAAATGACGAGGACAGGAGATTTTTAAACAGAGGAATGGCATGAGTTTGACATATATTTTCAAAAGACTCTCTGGGTTCCATTTCCAGCATGAGCGTGTAAGGAGTTCCATGGACCCAGTCCCCAGCTAAACTGGTGAAAATTATTTAAAGCTAGCCATTAAAAATATCTAGAAATGATCCTAAAGGTATAGTCAAATAAAGAAACATTTACTCAAAAAAATTTACTAAAATTTAGGAAAAACAGCAAGACTATATATATGGTAAATGAACCAAAACCTGTTCCCTCTCTCCTTACCTTCTCCTTCTCAGCCCAGTGAAACTGAAACATACTGGTGCAGCCAAGGACAAAAAGTGCCTGTCACCACAGCTACCAATCTGAGAGCTGTCTTGCTAAGAGGGACAGGACATCAGTCAGCATTTCTCATGCTGCTCAAAGCTACCTGATGCTAAAGTCAAGTTGCAGGTAAATGCAGGCGATAGGTGGGGGCTCTCCCTTTTCAGCCAAATACTACAACTCATGGAAAACAGGCCCTATGCTGCTGCTGCATATTGAAAATACTAGGATCTACATTGCCCTCCATCAAGCTATTTCATAAAGAAGAGTTCCCACACCAGGAAAAGCAAGGTAAGGAGACTTGAGGTTACTGCACACACCCCCAATAAGTGCTCAGTTACTAAACTGGGGGTGTCTCATGGAGATAAAAGCACACCACTATCCCCACTATCAGATGCCAGAGTCAGAACCAGAGATATTGCCAGGACGGTGAAGCAGGCCTTAAAACAGATAGCTCTGAATCTCTTCCAGAGGAACAGGCTTCATATGCAACAGAGAGTGAAGTTCAAGCCTAAAGGCAATCTCAAAATCAAGAAGCTTGTGATGAAAGGCAACTGGGAGGAGATTCTGCTATTGGCTAAACTGTAAACCAGCTAGTTCACAAGAGAAAATAAGGAGCATTGAGGGAATAAGACAGCTAAAATGAGCCCTACTAGAGTCAAAACAAATTGCAGCGCTTTGACCTCAAGAAATATCCCTTCAAGTGTGGTCAATTTTTTTTGGATCAAGCAGAGAAGCAATTTATGTCTCAGGGCATTATTGAAAACAAGAAAGCAGTCAGCAGGCAATCAGTGAAATTTAACATCTGGGTGTGGTCAAGGAAAGAGACAGTGGAAGGAAGTCTTGCCAAAAACAATGTCATCCAATGGTGCATGTGGGCATACCCAAATCTCCACCCAGTAGGAACACCAGATGCTTAACACTGAAAGAGGGGAATAGATTTCACTAAAATAATCCACCCAGTCACTAAACAAATAAGCAAATATCAGTAACAAGCCCTGGGAGGGGTAGAAGGAGATCAGGACCCACAGTTGCTACATTATATAAAATGTCCAGTTTCCAACCAGAAATTACAAGTCATGTAAAGAAACAGTAAAGTATAGCCTACATACACCAAGAAAGCAGGAACATAAAATGCCTGTGAGAGCCACCAGATGTTGGATTTAACAAAGACTTCAAAGGAACCATTTTAAATACGTTCAAAGAACTAAAGGAAACCACGATTAAGTAGTAAAGAAATGTATGATGACAATGTCACATCAAATAGGGAATTTCAAAATAGACAGATGTTATTAAAAAAAAACAAATGGAAAATTTGGAGTTGGACAGTACAATGACTGAAATAAAGCCACTATGGAGGTTCAATAGCATGTTTCACCTAGAAAGAGAATGAACTGGCAAAACAGAAAGCAAACGATCAATAGAGATCATGTACTCCAAAGAACAGAGAGAAGAAAGAAAAATGAAAAAGCTTCAGAAATGTAAAACATCATTAAGTGCATCAACATACATATGTATAGTGGGAATATTAAGAGAAAAAAGAAGAAAAAATATTTTAAAAAGTAATGGCTGTATCAAAATTAAGAACTATAGCTACATTACAATATACTTGTACATGAATCTCACAAACATGTTGAACAAAGGAAGCAAGAAGATGAATATAACTGTGATCATATTAAGTTTCAACATATAAAACTATTTTAAGAATGCACGTAAGACGACAAATATCAGGACAGGGAATGCCTTTGGGTGAAAGGGAGGGGGTTATAAACCAGAAGAAGTATATGAGGGTAAGGAGATACTCTGAGGCAGTTACATACTGTTTTTAACCTGGGAAGTGGTTACAAAGATGTTTGCTTTATAATCAACCATACATGCTTTACATGTATACATGTTTTATGTGTTTCTGAATATATATTTCTTTTAAGATTTTTTTCAAAGTCTTAAAAGAAATACAGCTGCAAATTTTCTAGAATGGTTAAAAATAATCCCCACACCCAGAAAGCACACGTATCCAAGATCAACAGACTCACTGAACACAAGATAGTGAAACTGTAGAACTCTACAGGCAACAAGCATCTTAAAAGCAGATATTTTAAAAAGGACCCTTCACCCAACAGAATGACGATTAGAATTACAGAAGACATCTTAACAGTAACAACTGAAGCCTGAGGGAAAACCATATGAGGGCTGTCCAGAAAAATATCCAGCCATTGTCTATATAACAAGAACAGTTACATGGCTGGATACTATCCGGAGAGCCCTCATATATTCCAGATACTGAGAAAAAATTACTGTCAACTTTCAATTGTGCTCCTAGAAAACAACCTTTAAGAAGAAAAGTAAAATCATAAAACAACATGTTTTATGATAATCAAGATTTTCACATGGACTAGGTATTAGATGATATTAGGAATTATTGTTAGTTAAATATAATAGAAGTATTGTGTTTACTATTTTAAAAGCTCTCCTATAGGAGATATAATCTGACATATTTACAGATTTCATGATACATTCAGCAGGAAAGAAGAAAATGGGAGAAAAGATGAAACTACAATAGCAAAGTATTTATAACTACAGAAACTGAGGGTTTCATTATACCACATTGGTCTACTTTCATATACACTTAAAAATTACCATGACAGGGGAAGCCAGGATAACTCAGTGGATTAAGTAATTGCTTTGCAGCCCTGGGAACCGAGGATCAAATTCCGGCCCCAGCCTATGCAGACCCTATGCTGAACTGGAGTGTGCTTCCCATGCGGGAGCTGCCCAGTTTGGTTGTCAACACCCCCACCCTGGTTCAGCCCCTGACTCGAGGGGGAGTGCCTCCCATGCAGGAGGCCCCAGTCCAGTTCCCACCCTGCGTGGCCCCTGCCCACTTGTGTGGAACAAAACCATGTTGAAAGCTGATGATGGACAACTAGGGAGATTGCTCTGGGCCCTCCCCGTTCTCTCTGTCTCTCTCTGTCAAAAACAATAAAATAATTCTTAAAAAAAAATTTTTTTTAACAAATTAAGATCTAAGCAACTTTATTCCAATAAATTTAACTAAAAGTAAATACCTAGATTATGTAAAACTATAAGCTTCTAAATCTGACACAACAAACAGAGAATCTAGACTGCCATCTATTATACACGTTAATGTAATTAAATTTATATTTAATTTACATAAGTAAAATCACAATGTCATTTATAAAAGCATCAAATAAAACACCAAATACCTAGGAATATATTTAAAACCAGATGTGCAATACATCTACATTATCACAAAATATTGCAGATAGAAATGAAAGAAGCCCTCAGTAAATGGAGATATACATTGATGAACTGAAGATTTGATATTTTTAAGACATTAAATGTCCTCAAATTAATGTATAATGTATACAGTCAATGCATCTGAATCAAAACCTTCCCAGATTCACAGGTAAACCCTCCAAATATTTTTAAAATAAATAATACAAACTTAAACAAACTCTTTTAGAGAACAGTAGAAGAGGAAACACTTCCAAAGGCATTTTATGAAGCACATACTGTTATCATAAGCTGCTAAAAACATTACAAGAAAAGAAAATTATTGAACAAGAACCCTCACGAACACAGAAGCAAAAATCCTTTAAAAATTAACAAACAAAACATAGCAAATACCATATTTTGCCATGTATAATGGGCTTCCGTGCATAACATAGCCACAATTCTGGACCAAACTTTCAGAGAAAAATCTTTAGTTTTACTTTTTTAATAACTGATGTCTAGAG
Organism: Craseonycteris thonglongyai; assembly: GCA_004027555.1. Lineage (NCBI taxonomy): Eukaryota > Metazoa > Chordata > Mammalia > Chiroptera > Craseonycteridae > Craseonycteris > Craseonycteris thonglongyai. Next base: position 15,668 of record PVKE010014473.1, read on the forward strand.
TTACACTTTAACTCTTAAGCATAAAAAAAGAATCAAAAACATTTACACAGATATAGAATTACTACCCACACATAATGCACATCCTTATTTTTCCCGCACAAATTTGGGCCAAAAAAGTTCACATTATATATAGCAAAATACAGTATATTAAAGGAAATTACAGTACATTCTCAGTTAACCAGAACGTGAGCAACAGGCACTCTTAAGCAACCAGCACAAAACTGAAGTTTTTGTATTGGTTGCTTTAGAGTTCTGTTGGTTGCTTGAGAATGATGGGTCCATTTATCCAGCATTTGCCAATCCCCATGGATGCCAGTTAACTGTATATTGTGACTGTCATTACCCCAGTAATGCAAAGTTGTTTTAACATTAAAAAATCAGTCAGTTGAATTCACATTAACAGAATAAAAAAGTATCATGATCATTTCAAAAGATGTAAAAAATGTACTTTGACAATATCTAACATCTACTCATAATAAAAACTCTCAGCAAATTAGAAGTAAAAGGAAATTTCCAGAAGAGTGTCTATTAAAAGCCTACAGCTAACATTAAACCTGATGGTGAAATACTGAATACTTTTCCTGAAGTCAAGAACAAGTCAACACTATCTGCTCTCAAGTTATCTATTCAAGATTTTACTAGAAGTTCTATCCAATGCAGTAAGACAAAAAAATAATAAAGACACGAAGACTGGAAAAGAACTAAACTAGTCTTATTTGCATATGACATGACTTCATACACAGAAAATCCAAAGGAACAGAAAAACTGTTTGTTTAGCAAGATCAATGAATAAAAAAAAAATAATATACGAGAATCCAAGATATTTCTAAATACTAGAAACATGCAATGGAGACAGAAAGAAAATCACAATACCATTTACAACAGCATCAGATAAAACATCAAATGCCTAGGAATAAATTTAACAGATGTGAAATGCATCTGCACTAAATCACAAAATATTATAGAGAAATAAAAGAAGACCTCAATTAATGGAGAGATAAGATGTTTAATGAAATGAGGAGTTGATTTTTTTTTTTATTGTTTTTGACAGAGAGAGAGAGAGAGAGAGATACAGAGACAGAGAGAGAACTGAACTGGGGGCACTCCCCAGTTCAGCGCATGGGTCCTCACAGGCCAGGGCCGGGATTCAATCCTGGGTCCCCAGCGCTGCAAAGTGAGCACTTAACCCACTGAGCCATCCCGGCTTCCCCATGAGTTGATATTTTTAAGATATCAAATGTCCTCAAATTAATGTATACATTCAACACAATCTGACTCAAAATCCAAACAGGACTTTAAATAAAAATAGAAACTGGCGAGCTGATTCTAAAATTTATATGGCAATGTAAAGGACTTAGAATACTCAAGTAATCTTGAAGAACAAAGTTCAATTAACGACTTTTGCTTTATTTGCACAATCTGAATTTTTCTAAAAATGCAACAGTATTTGTGTAAATTTTTTTAATTTTAAAAACAAAAATTTTAAGAAAAATATACTCAAAAATAAGTCATAGTCCTACCATGACCATTTGTTGGGTCAGGTTTATATGCTATATTTAAATGTCTAGGAAAAGAGATAAATGACAAGAAATTCAAACTGAAAAGAATACTTAATATTTAGGCCAAACTCCTCCCTTAACCACATTTCCATTTCTAAAACTGAGGCTTTCAATTTTTAAAAATGTTAGTTTTTGTCATTTATGAATTTTCCAGGGAAGTTCACCATTTTTGAAAGAACAAATGCTATTAGGCACCTACTACATGTCAGGTATAATACTAGGTGATGGTGGTGATGGTGCTGGTTATGGTGGTGGTGGTGGTGGTGGTGGTCGTGGTCGTGGTGGTGATGGTGATAGTGATGATGATGATGGTTGATGTTGTTGGTAGTTATTTAGGGGAGAAAAATTAATGACTAATAAATTTACTGTATACTCAATGACCTTTACTCTACTTATACAGGCAAATTTCAGGTTCTTCCGGATTTAAAAATAAATCAGTTTATGTTCTAAACATAGCTGTGAAGACTACTCTGAAACTCTGCCTACTCCATGCTGCCAGTACTTTTCTCATCATCACTATGAGTCAACCTCTTTTTAGTCAAAGTATATAATGTAAAGATATAAAATTTCTGGAGAATCTGAATATGTGAGAAAAATATATATTGTAGAGGGGTAAGGACGAAGTCAAGAGTAAAAAAAAAGAAAAATGTAAATGTTGGTGCTTTCATTGAATTAATTATGCACCACACTTTTTTTCATTCTTTAAAGTCATTTGTTGGCTTAGAAAAATAAAGCTTTTATAGATTACTTGATAGGGATACATTAAGATTATATTTTGGGTACTTAATTTATAGACTGACAACAGAGGACTAATATATTTTCCCTATTCTCATGCAAACCAGAAAGACCCTTACTAGAAAACTTCTTTCAAAGTTTATTTACGTATCTATTCTTTCCATGAACTTTAATTTATAATAACCATTGGTGTAGCTTCCATTTTCTCCTTATAGCAAAGTAGCATGTAGTCACTGTATAGTAAAATCACGTAAAACCTCATGACTTACTCCCAAAAGCACACCTTTCACCTTATTTCTTTTTTAATTTACCTTCCACCCAGGAAAGGGCAGAGGGAAAAATACAAGGACACAAGGCTAAGGCCCTATTAATTCTAACCATAAAGAGACAGCAGTGGAGGAAAAGGATGCATATGAATAGCATAAAAGGCACTTTAAAGAGGTAGGAGAAAGAAAGAGCATAATGACAGCAGAGATTAAGAAAAGTAGACAAGTTTGACAAATATCCTGGCAGTGGGATAGACTAGATGTTAGAAAAAGGAAGAGAAAGAGTTGAACGACTTCCATTATGATTCTTAGTGATGCCCGAGAACACTCACTCAATTCATTCATTCATCAAAATATTTACTGAGTAATGTGCACAAGGCCCTTTTCTAGGTACGAGCATCACTTAAATAAACATTTCTAGATTTCAGAGATGTGGGGGTTGATGAAATATAAACTTTTAACTCAGATACATTTAATATTTAAAGCTTTGTGGGAAGCCGGGATGGCTCAGTGGGTTAAGCGCTTGCTTTGCAGCCCCGGGGACCAAGGATCGAATCCCAGCCCCGGCCCCTGTGGACCCATATGCTGAACTGGGGAGTGCCCCCAGTTTGGTTCTCACCACAGTGAGACCCTGGCCCAGTTCCTGCCCTGTGCAGCCCCGCACCCACCTGTGGAATGAAACTACGTGGAAAAACCAATGATGTGCAACTATGGAGACTGCTCTAGGCCCTTCCACTTCTCTCTGTCTCTATATCTCTGTCTCTCTGTCAAAAACAATAAAAATAAATATTTAAAGCTTTAAGACTAAATAATACTGCCTGGACTTTCTCATTTATGTGACCCAAAATATTCTGCTTTTGTTAAATCAGTTTGGGTGAAGTTTTTCATCATTTGCAACAAGAGTCCTCTTTACTGCCTCTTCCTTCTTTGCCTCACCTTTAAATTCCTCTTCAAAAAGAGGTCAGAGTTAAATTATACATTTGATGATTTTAACTCTTAAGCCTTTCCAAGTCTTTAGGTTGCACGTGGGATAAACCCTCCTTAGTGTGGCCTATAAGGTATTCATGGTATTGCCTTAAAGTCATCTCTCATTCCATTCCCATCTACCACTGTATTCCAAACACTGGGCCTTGAGAAAATAGTTTTTAAGCAATTACTTACCATATAAACTAGCAATTCCACTTCTAGATATTTACCCAAGAAAAATGAAAACATGTCCACAAAAGAGCTTATACATGAATATTCATAAGCAGCTTTATTCATACAGTCAAAATGAAAACAACCCAAACGTCCACCAACATGTAAATGGACAAATGAACTGTGGCATTACATATTCATTCAATAGAATACTTCAATAAATGTGATAGACATAACACGGACAAACAAGAAGCCAGTCACAAAATTATTCTATTTATGTAAAATTCCAATAACAACCAACTACACTGTGGTAACAGAATCAAAACAGAACTTGACTCTGGGGATAGGTAGTAAGTAGAAAGGGGAATGAGAGGGAATTTTCCGAGGCAACTGAAATATTATATATCTTGATAGAGATAAGTAAAACAGATGCACACATATGTCAAAACTTAACTGAACACTCATTTAAGATTTATGTATGTTTAAATATAACTTCTTAAAATTCATAAATAAAACCTGTACTTATCAGTTCTCCAAGCCTGTAGAGTCCTTACAGTTAAGCCTACTCTATTAAAATTTGGTTCCACTATTTAGCTAATGGTAAAGACTTGGTTAGAAGGTGATGGGAAGGAGAGAGGGAGGAATTTCCTAGTACATACCCTAGAAGTCTGAATCCTAAAATATTCAACACAATAATCCTATATTACAAGTAAACCTTTACTTAGTGGGCTGGGAATAAAGAACAGGGATTCTTGGTAAAAAGTCACTATGCACACAGACCCAATCAGAGACCATTCAAATTACTGAAAAAAGCTTGATATTTTGAAGAAATTTTTATGTTACAAGTGACTTTAAGACACCTATCTTACAAAACCTGAGATTTTACCCCCCAAAATTAGTTAACTATAGAACATTTCACAATGGCTAATTATTATGAGTTATGACACATGCCTACAAGTAGCACTTTAGCAACTGGTACTAAAATTGTAAATAAATAAAGTAGGTATGAAAGTATCATGTTAAAGACTAATTTTTAAAGAGATCTGACAAAATTGTATTTGGGGACACAAAATCAAGAGATACACAAAGTTAAAGGTATAAAAGGCCATGAAAGTAAATTATTGATCATTTTATTCCTTTTCTGAATTTTATTTATGCCGCTCCTGAGGTCATAATGACCCTTTTACTTTATATATGACAATTGTGTCACTCAGCAAGCCTATATGCTATTGCCTTAAAGACAGTGTCCGTATACCTAGCAGAGAGCTGGGAAGTATACTTACTAGCCAAACAAGATCTTGCTAAATATTGTATTAAATGTTCCTCACTACTAGTAGGTCATGGCTGAAAGAATCTCATAGTACTTAAGCAACCTTATCAAATCATCCCAAAAAGATAATAATTGGCTCCAAAAGAAATTAAAGAAGGGTGGGGAGATGACCAAAATCTTAAATATGTGCCTCACAACTTACAAAAATTTTAGACTAAGTAACAGTTAAAAATCTTTTAAAAGATGGAATTATAATTTTTGAGATTTATTTTATTTAAAAAAGGTGAGAGAGACAGAGAGAGAGAAAGAGAAAGGGAAAGGCCCAGAGCAGTCTCCACAGTTGTTCATCATTAGTTGTGACATGGTTTCATTCCACACAGGTGGATGTGGGGTCTCGTGGGGCAGAAATGAACCAGGGGCCCCCTGAATAGGAGGCAAGAACCTTCACCATCATCCTGGCAGTTACCAGTTGCACTGAAATTCAGCATATGCGTTTGCACGGGAAGGGCCAGGATTTGATCCCTGGACCGTGCAGTTGCAAAGGCAAGTGCTCAACCTGTTTAGCTATCCCAGCATCCCCAAAACAACAATTTCTTATCTTGACATTTAAAAAAAAAGGAATGATTAACCTGTCTTAGAACCAGGTTTTAATAAAATTGTTGACCTGAAGATTTGAATAAGAGTCCTAAAAGTGTCATAAATGGGAAAGTAATTAAAAGTAGTCACTTAACCTCCTATTAAATGTTCCTTGTGGGGAAGCCAGGATGGCTCAGTGGGATCAAATCTAGGCCTTGGCCCGCGGATCCATATGCTGAACTGGGTATGCCTCCAGCTCGGTTCTTGCTGCGGCGAGCTTTCTTGTGGGAGGCCCTGGTTCAGCTCCCAACCCAGGCAAACTTCCCATATAGGAGGCCCCCACCTTGTGAGGGTGTGCCTCCCATTCAGGAGGCCCCTGACCCGTTTCCTGCCCTGCACAGCCCCACACCCACCTGTGGAATTAAACTATGTCAAAAACTAATGTACAGCTACGGAGACTGCTTTGGGCCATCCCCATTCTCTCTGTCTGTCTCTCTCTCTCTCTGTCTCTCTGTGAAAAACAATTTAAAAAATAAGTAAGTAAATAAATAAATGTTCCTTGTTTTCCAACAAATAAAGTGATGTCATACTTAGTTTAAAAGATTATTTTAAAAGGTTTCTAAATTTCTCTTAAATTACTTGTAGTTTAAAAACTACAATCAAAAACAATAAAGAAAAAGTGGGGCTATACTAATTATTTTGGCTAAACAAAAGAAAAATAAGAAAAATTATTAAAACTTGACAAAATAGTTTTTGTTCACTTACCTGAAAAATATATTATGGCATTATTAACTTGGCAAAAAAATAGTAAGTTTTTTAATATCCTGAACAGAGGAGACACAGAGACAGATTTAAACATAGTGACTGTCAACCTGCAGGATAAAAGTAACTATTCAGAGGCTAGAGGGATATATGAAAAAAGAACTCCTCTGTTTCAAGAGTACAATAGTTCTCCATGACTTTACCTCCAGGGACATTCTACTTCATTATGCTAATAACCAATCTTAATTTTTAAATTGGTTTTGATTCAAAACATTAATGTAGTACATAGAAGATTGCATAACCAAATACTCTGATTAAAAGATAACATTTTCCACCCTGCTTCTAATTTGTTGTTTCTATTAAATTTCTACACAAAGCAAATGTAAATGTAAATGAAAGAAAGCAATTCCAAGAACACCATTTCATTCCTAGTTAAGTAAACATTTTTAAATAAAGATACCCAATTCTAAAGAAAATATATTGACAACTGAGGTGCCTATACACTGCTGATGGCATTACAAATTGGTCCAATCCTTTTGAAATTCTATACAATGCAAAATCCATAATGATGGTACTATCATCTGTTCCAATAATTTCATGACTGGAAATATAGCTTCAGCAAATAATTTAACTAAAAGCAATGTAATCTGTTTCAAATCTGCCTAGCACTTGAGACTGCAGTTAATACAACTTAGCAGTCAATTTAATAAGCTGAATCTGGTTAAAGTCAGTATGAAGACCTGTATTTCTGACACCCAAATTGCCTTGTTGTACTCCACAGGTGTGATGTGTGTGATAGAACCGCCAATGACAACTATAGAACAAAACTTTACAAGGAAGTCTGGGATGCTGAAACAGCTCAAGCAGCCTGAGTGCTGGCCTTGTAACCTCGAGGTCTGGGGATTAAGTCTGGGCCCCAGCCTGTTCAAACCCATATGAACTACAGCACAACTGGTAACTGCAGGGATGGCAGTGAAATGTCTCCCCGCCCATGGAGGAGTCTGCCAGTTCGGTTCCCACCCCAAGCAGTCCCATATCTAGCCGTGTAAAATGAAACCATGTCACAACTAATGATGTACAACTATGAAGTGTGCTCTGCCCCCCCCCCACTTCCCTCTCCCCCCAACCCCCATCTTCTCTCAAACAATAAATCTTAAAAAAAAAGATATGGCTAAGTCACATGCAAACAGAGCACTTCATTTTAAAATACCATCACTAGAAAAGGAAGCCCACAAAATGTAAGAGGCCAATATCATGACCAGTAGTTTTAGAGTGAAGGCAAGAGGAATACAAAAGAACTGAAAAAAGTACTCTGAGACTCAATGAATACGATAATAGACTTAGCAGTCCTGGTTATAATTTTCTCATGGATTAGCTAAGAAATAAAACATCAGTCTTTTTTCCAATTCATAGAGAATATAATGGCAATGTTATACAACAAAATTGAGCAGGCCATAATTAAAACTGCGTATGGTAAAATATGCTGGGGAAGCTGGGGTGGCTCAGTGGGTTGGGCGCTCACTTTGCAGCTCCGGGGACCGAGGGTCGAATCCCAGGCCTGGCCCGTGCGGAACCATATGCTGAACTGGGGGTCCCCCCAGTTCAGTTCTCTCTCTGTCTCTCTCTCTCCATCTCTCTCTCTCTCTGTCAAAAAAACAAAAACAAAAAAAACAATAAAAAATAATAATAATAATAAATCACTTAGTTAGATAACGGACCTTGGGAGCCCAGGGACTGTTTAAAAAAAATGCTATGCTGCTGTCTAAAAAATGATGAGTCAATTCTTGACAAGATTTCAGTGTAAAATATGTAGACAAATTGAATTTGGTAGAAGCAAGTTTAAATAAAAGCTAACAAATACCAAAGCTATAATCTGAATAATTAAAAACAAAATCTTATGAATAAATTAAATGTTCATTCTAAATGTAAAAGAGCCTATATCCCAGTAAAAATAATTTGAATTAAAAAAAAACAACTGGAAAATGAAAGCCTGAAAACATTTATTGTCATGATGTGGAAAAGTGACCAATAAATCTAAATGAGTTTATGTAGTTTTACACAGAAGATAATCTGACTAAAATTTATTCATGGAAGGCACATGCTTCACGTTGGCATGACTGAGTAAAATGCTTGTATTCCCAATATCCTTGGAAGGTCAATATATCCACTGGATCAAAATGATACTTAGTTAAAAAGGTAAACTATTATTCTATGTAGACTAAACTGATAAATATCCAAATGTCCAATGGGGGAAGGTATTTCTACCTAAGGAGGTCATCTTCTTCAACCCATTAGGAAGCTTAAGAGTGAGAGATACGAACCCACAAAGAAGAGAAATACTACCCACCCAACTCACAAGATCAGCCATCACCCCAGGCAACTATGTGATAATACACACAATCACACTGCCTTCCCATCAGAAATATAATGGAGAGGAAGCCGGCTCAATGGGTTAAGTGCTCACCTTGCAGCCTTGGGGTCAGAGGATCGAGTCCCAGCCCCAGCCCATGCAGCCCCAAATGCTGAACTGGGTGGGTTGTGCTTCCCATGTAGGAGGCCCCCAATTCGGTTCTTGCCAGGGTGAGCTTCCCATGTGGGAGGACCCTCGTTCCATTGGGGCATGTCTCCCATGCAGGAGGGCCCCAGCCAGGTTCCTGCCCTGCATGGCCCCTGCCCACCTGTGTGATCTGAAAGAAACTATGTCAAAAACTGACAGAAACTATGTCAACTACGGAGACTGCTCTGGGCCTTCCCACTTCTCTATTTCTGTCAAAAACAGTAAAACAAATCTTTAAAAAGAAATATAATGGAATATTAAGCAACCACTGAAAATGATGCATATAAGTTTATGTCGTCATATTTCAGAAAGTATGGTAGACGATATGACAAATTTAAAACACTATTATTATGGTTACGATAAATAACACACACAAAAAATAGGAAGATGTCCAAATGACAGTAGCATTGGAGGAAGCTGAACTCACCCCCTCCCATGAGCAAACTCAAATATACACAGAGGGTGGACAAAAAAATGTACATACATGTACAGAAAGGAAGAAAACTGTATTAAAATGTAATAATATATACCAATAACAAAATATGAACAAAGTTTGACTTCTGCAATTATAAGAGGTGCTCAAAGTGGTTACCATCCATATCCAGACACTTCTGATTACAGCCAACTACTGTGCATGCCAAAATGTCCACTTGCATTGCTGCACATCATTTCAATTTACCATGTGTTTCAGACTTATCACAAATTTGTGCAACTGTTAGATGTGTTGGCGTGTTGGAAGTTCTGTTGCATACTCACACCTCCACTGTTGCTGTACTTCCACAAGGTTCTCAAATTTCAAATACTACTTCAAAATGGTCTTGTATTCCCTAAACAACAACCATGCTTCTACATTTTCTTTGACTGTCCTGCCTGTCACATGGTGATTGTAGCATTCATTTGATTAAAGCCATCATTTGAGTGAATGTCATACTACACATTGTTACCATAATTCAATTCAACTTCCAAAAATAATACACAGATATAACTCTCTTAATATGTGTATACATTTTTTTGGCACCCTCTATATATAGACAGCAATTACTCCTGCAAGACAACTGAGGGCTGGATGAAGAATTTTTTTTTTTTAATAGAAAGTTCTTTTCTCCAACTTTCCTTCACCCAGACTCTTTTTCTTTTATTTTATTTTATTTTTTTAATTTATTTTTTGACAGAGAGAAATACAGAGACAGAGAGAGAGCTGAACTAGGGGAGCTCCCAGTTCAGCATATGGTTCCGCACGGGCTGGGGCCGGGATTCGATCCATGGTCCCCGGCGCTGCAAAGTGAGTGCCTAACCCACTGAGCCATCCCGGCTTCCCCTGGATGAAGAATTTTTGAACAACAAACAAGAGAAAGAAACCAAATAGAGAAGGCTGGGAAGTTACAAGAACTCTCTGGGGTGAAGGAGCCAGTGAAAGCCATTGTTTATATTCCCTTCCACTTTCACTAGGCAAGAGTTCTATTTCAGTGCTTTGGCCTACCTGCCAGTTCACCACAGCACGTTCCCAGCTACAATACTTGGGAGTCTTTACCTCTGAAAAAAGGGAGCAAGCAAGAACAAGGCACCACCACATGCACCAGGCCTCCCTGCCTGGAGCTGCACTAGCCCAACAAACCAGAACCCCACGCTCCATAAGCACCTCCCCAGCCCTACACAGCTTCCACAATCTACCTAGCACTAAACCCTACACAGATGTTGTTTCTACACAAGACCACTTTCTGTACAACAAAGAGATAGACTGTATAGAGAAGGTTGGGAAGCCACAGCTCTCCAGGGACTGTGGAAATTCTATAGAGTCAGAGGTACAAGGGATTGCCACTGTTTATGTCCTCCTCCACCTCCACAGGGGGCTCTATCCCTGTGAGGTTGCTACAACATGTTCCCAGATACACTGCCTGAACCCATTTTGCCCCAAAGTGGGCAAGCAAGATCAACAGGGTATTACTACACATAACTGGCCTCCCCACCCAGAGCCACTTTGGCTCAGTAGGCCAGTGTCATGGATGCCCTAAGTACCCACTAGGCTCCTACTAGCCTACTAAAACCACCCAGCACACAGAGCCTACTCAAAGGCCAATTCTACATAAGAACATTTTTAAGACTAGGAGAAATAACTACTTTGTCTAATTCATATAAACAAACATAACCAGTCAAATAAATTGAAAAGACAGAAGTATAGCTCTCAAATAAAGGAGTAAGAAGAATCCCTAGGAAAAAAATCCTAAAGAAAAAGAGATAATAATTTGTGCCTGATGATAAATTCAAAGAAACAGTCATAGATACTTAACAAACTTAAGAGTGGAATATAAGAACATAGCAAGAACTTTAACAGAGAGAAAGTAAAACAACCAAACAGGGAAGCTGGGATGGCTCAGCAGTCAAGCGCTTGCTTTGCAGTCCTGGAGCCCAAAGATCGAATACCAGGCCCGGCCCATGCGGACCCATATGCTGAACTGGGGTGTGCCCCCTGTTCAGTTCTTGCTGAGGCCTATGTGGGAGGCTCCCAGCCCAGTTCCTGCCCTGCACAGCCCCGAGCCCACCTGTGGAGTGAAACCATATGGAAAACTAATGCTGTCGACTATGGAGACTGCTCTGGGCCCTCCCCCTTCTTTCTCTCTCTGTCTCTGTCAAAAAACAATAAAAATAAATCTTAAAAAAAAAACAACAACCAAACTCACCTTAAGAATATAATAAATGAAAACTACTTTAGAAGGAATCAACAGTAGATTAGTGAATACAGAAGAAGAGAACCCTGACTGGAAGACAAACTTGTGGAAATCAATGATGAACAGCAAAAGGAAATAATTTAAAAAATGAGGATAGTTTAAGAGACCTCTGGAGATGACATAGAACATTCAAATATTCATATTACAGGGATCATAGAAGAAGAGAGAAAGTTATTATTCAGAATTAAAGATATCAAAAGTACCCAGAAAAGCAAAAACGAAGTTTATTACCATTAAACCAGCTTCATGTTAAATGATCTTTCTTAAGCAAAAAAGAAGGGAGCATAACCAGAAATAGAAAAATATGAGAATGAAAATAAATCTCACATGTAAAGCCAAATATTTAGTAAACACAGCAAATTAGACATTTAAAAAGCTACTACAGAGATAGCTCAGCAGGTTCAGCAATTGCCTTGCAACTGTGCGGTCTCGGGATCGAATCCCAGCCCTGGCTTGTGCAAACCCACGTGCTGAACTGGGTGCAACTCGTAACTGCAGGGATGGCGGCAAAGGTTCTCGCCTCCCATGCAAGAGGCCCCCACTTCAGTCCCCACCTTATGTGGCCCCACATCCACTTGTGTGGAATGAAACTATGCCAGTTAATGATGTAAAACTATGGAGAGTGCTCTGGGCCCTCCCCCTTCTCTCTATCTCATCCCCCCCCCAAAAAAAACCAAAACAATAAAATAAATCTTAAATAAAAAAAAAGAATCAAACAAGAAATCCAAAACTATTTCAAAACTAATTAAAATGAAAACACAACTCTTTCAAATTTTATGAGATGCAGAAAAGGCAGTTTCAAGAGGAAAATGTATAATACAGGCCACCTCCACAAACAAGAAAAAAAACAAATAAGCAATCAAACTCTACACCTAAATGAATTAGAAAAACAAGAAAAAACACAACACAAAGTAAACAGAAAAAAAGAAAATAGTTAATTTAAGACCAGAACAGAAATAAATGAAATAGAAATCAAGAAATGAGAAAAGACCAATAAAATTAAGAGCTGATTCTTTGAAAAGATAAACAAAACTGACACGCCTTTAGCCAAACTCATCAAGAAAAAAAGGCACCCCAAATAAAATCATAAATAAACAAGAAGTTACATCTGATACCACAAAAATTCAAAGAATCATTAAAAAATACTATGATAATTAAATACCAATAAATCTTACAATCTAGAAGAAATAAACTTCTAGAAGTACATAATGTTCCAAGACTGAACCAAAACAAAAACAAAATCTAAACAGACTGATTACTAGCAATGAAATTGCAGCAGTAATCAAAAAACACCCAACAAAAAGTCCAAGACCAGATAGCTTCACAGATGAATTCTACCAAACATTCAAAACATTAATACTTATCCTTCTTAAACTATTTCAAAAAACTGAAGAGGAAGAACATTTCCAAACTCATTCTATAAAGCCAGCATTACGGAGATACCAAAACCAGACAAAGACATTACAAAAAAAGAAAATTATCAGCCAATATCCTTGATGAACATAGGTGCAAACATCCTCAACAAAATAGTAGCAAACCAGATTCAACAATACATTAAAATAATTATATTCCATTACCAAGTGAGATTAATCCCAGGGGTGTAAGAATGGTTCAACACCCATAAATCAATCAACTTTATATATCATATTAACAAAATAAAGCAAAAAAAACCCCATATGATCATCTCAATAGATGCAGAAGGGGAAGCCGGTATGGCTCAGTGGGTTAAGTGCTCACTTTGCAGCGCTGGGGACCAAGGATCGAATCCCGGCCCCGGCCCATGGGGACCCATGTGCTGAACTGGGGAATTCCCCCAGTTCAGTTCTCTATCTGCTTCTCTGTATCTCTCCCCTCTCTCTCTCTGTCTGTCTAAAACAATTAAAATATATATATATATATATATATATATATATATATATATATATATATATATATATATATATATATATGCAGAAAAAGCATTTGACAAAAGTCAAAAACATTTTACGGTAAAAATTCTCAACGAAGTAGGTACACAAGAAACATATCTCAACATAATAAAGGCTATATTTGAAAAACCCACAGCTAATATCATACTCAGTCGTGAGAAGTGGAAAGGAACAAGTCAAGGATGTCCACTATCACCACTTCTATTCAGCACAGTATTGAAGTCCTAGCTATAGCAATCAGACAAGAAAAAGAAATAAAAAGTACCTGAATTGGAAGAAGTAAAACTCTCATTATTTGCAGACAAGAGGATGCTAGTATATACAGAAAACCCTAAAGATTCCAACAATAGAACTATTAGAACTAATAAACAAATTCAGCTAAGCTGCAGGATACAGAATCAATATAAAGAAATCTATTGTGTTTCTATATACCAATAACAATAATCAGATGGAGAAATGAAGAAAACGATCCCACTTACAATCAAAAAGCATAAATTTAACCAAAAGAGGTGAAAGACCTGTACTCTAAAAATAAGACTTTGAAGCAAAGAAATTTAAGAAGATATAAATAAATGGAAGGAATACTTATGCTGATTTTTCTGTTAAAAAATGGTCTGGTGGCCTAAGAGTAAAGAATAATCATAGCTTTTATGCCACCCAGGCTTTCTATTTCCTGTTAATGGCCCACCCACAGTTTTCAGCTGCCCAGTGCCAAAATGTGATCATGATCTTATTCAACACTCTCCTCCATCCTCTAAACCCTGGTCATTAAATCATATTGATTGTATTCCTTTAATAACTCTCTCACATACAACCTTTGGTCTCCATTTCAACTGGATAACAACATAGGATCTAAATGAAACCTCTCTCCTCTAGTCACTCTTCAAGTCACTCTTCAAGTCACCTTTAAATCAGCTACTACCTCCTGCTCAAATTTAAATTTTCTTGATACTCTGGAACCCTCTCTCTACCTTTGTAGTACTGCATAACTCTAGGGCTTCACAGAATGTCTTCCACATATCAGTTGACAGAAAAAGAATTTGACAAAATTCACAACAAAATTTTCGGTAAACTAGGAATAATGGGGAACTTTATGGACTTGATAAAGGACATTTATAAAAATCACACAGCTCATCACAACTTAACTATATGCTTCGCCTAAGCTCAAGTATAAGGCAAGGATGGTTGTTCTCACCAATCTTATTTAACACAGTTAAGGAAGCTCTAGCCAGCAAATAAAAGGAAATAAGAGGCAAATAGATTGGCAAAGAAGAAAAAAAATCTGACCCTGTTTGCAAATGACATGACTTTCTACCTAAAAAATCTCAAGGAACTCTACCCCCAAAATTCTCTAGAACTAATAAATGAGTTCTGCAAGGTCAGAGGACACAAGATAAATACAAAAAATCAATCATATTCATATACACTAACAATAAACATGCAAAAACCTAAATTACAAATACAATGCCATTTATAGTTGTTCCAAAGATAATGACATACTTAGATATAAATCTAACAAAACATATACAGTATCTGTATACCAAAAATTACAAAATGCTGATCAACGAAATAAAAGATCCAAATAAATGGAGAGACCATGTTCACTGACTGAATGAAAGACACAACATTAAGTAAAGATATCAATAATCACCAAACTGACCTGTAGGTATAATACAATTCCTAGCAAAATTCCAGAAAGATTATTTTGTAGGTATAAATAAAACTTATTCTAAAATTTGTATAGAAAGGAAGAGTTCCTATAAGACCTAAAGCATTTTTGAAAACTATGAAATCAAGGGGAAAAAATCACTCTTCGGGATGTTTCGGCTTACTACATAGCTACAGTAATCAAAACAGTGTGGTGCTGATGTGGAGACAGACATACAAATGGTTGGAACAGAATTGGAAACCCAGAAATAGGTCCATGAAAATGTACTTAACTGATTTTTAACAGTACACAAGCAATTCAATGGAGGAAAGATAGCCTTTAGGACAGATGGAGAAACTAGAATTAAAAAAAAAAAAAAAAAAAAAAAAAAAAAAAAAAAAAAAAAAAAAAAAAAAAAAAAAAAAAAAAAAAAAAAAAAAAAAAAAAAAGAACCTCAACCTAAACCTTGTATTTTATATAAAAATTAGCTCAAAATAGATCATCCACTTAAATGTAAAATTATAAAACTTTCAGAAAAAAAATCTTCAAGACTCTGGACTAATTATTAAGACTTTTTAGACTTGACACAAAAGGCACAATATGTTAGAGGAAGTGACATTGGGTCTTATCAAAATTAAAAACTTTTGCTCTGAATAACCCTATGGGGTACTTAAGAAATTTGTGGAACCAGGGGGTGGGGGTGGGGGGTATCGGAGAAGTGGGAGTACAAATGCACACAGTTTGTGTAACTTATTATCAGTATATGTGCCAAATTTCAGATTACTTGTGTCCTTGTTCTTTCAATCACTGAAGAAACATATCAAATGTAAGGAAAACCCCAAGTATGGATAAAATTGAATTTCATGCCATCAATAAGAAGTTCCTCACAAAACAAGGGAAAACCCCTCAAACCATTTTGGAAGAGGTGTTAGTGGTTTACAGAGACCGTTGCCCTGGAAAATCCAGTTTCTACAAATGGAATGTTTTTTTCAAGCAAGGCAGTATTGATTGAAGACGACACCCATCCAGGATGCTCTGTTGAGGCCACTTCCTCAGACATTGTCAAAAAAGTTGAAAACTTGTAGTGGAAGATGCCAGAACGAATAAAAACCAGCTTGCAGGAAATGGTGGGAGCATCATTTACAACCATTCTGAATATTCTCCATTAGCAGCTAAGGATGTCAAAAGTCAGTGCAAGATGGGTATCAAGAATGCTCATGCTGCTTCAAAAACAACAGTGTGTCAAGTGTCCACGACAGTTTTTGGACTTCTGCAAAGGCAACAAAGATGAAGTTTTAAATCAGACTGTCACCGGAGATGAAACTTGTGTTCTTTATTATGAGCATGAGTCAAAGCAGGAGTCCATGCCCCAAAGAAGTTCAAGGTACTGCAATAAGCAAGAAAAATCATGGCTACTGTTTTTTGGGATACAGAGGGTACCTGCTGATCGATCACAATGATAAGGGTGTCACAGTAACTAGAGAGTAGTACTATTCCATTCTGCTGAAACAGTTAAAAGAATTTGTGAAGGAGAAAAGGAAAATGGACCAAAGGGGTACTAAGTTACTTTTGCATGACAATGCATCCATGCACAAGAGCAAGACTGCATTGGCTACTCTTCATGACTGTGGCTTCCAAACATTAAACCACCATACCTACAGTCCAGATGGCTCTAATTATTATTTGTTCCCAAATATGAAAAAAAAAACAAAAACAAAAAACAGCTTTGAGGGAAGAAATTTACAGATAATGAAGAGGTTAAAACTGTAATTTGAGGGCAAAAACAAAACATTTCTTTTTTCAAAGGTATAAATAAACCGAATAATCTGAAAATGATCTGAAAAGTGTATTAGGGTTAAGGGTGAATATTCTGAAAAGAAAAAAATTATTACACAGCTTCTTTTTTCTACCCTTCTACCCCTTCATTCTGCAAATTGCTTGACCACCCCAGTACAAAGAGGATAACAAAATCAAAGTGTAGACTGGGAGAAGATATTTATAAACCAATATTTAACAAAGAACTTACATCTAGAATATATTTGAAAAACTCTCAAAACTCAACAGCCAAAAAAATCCTATTAGAAAATAGGCAGAGATCCAAGATGGCGGCATGAGAGGAGAACGCCGATAACTGCCTGGGAAGGGCCTTGTGAACAGAGGGGAATCCACGGGGGAAACCCTGAGAAGAAACCTCAACTAAGAGAACCACACAACACGGAACAACACACAAAGGTTAGAGAAAAAAGGGGAGAGTGGGAGAGGAAAAGGGAAGCAGCGGTTCGGGGACAGAGACTCAGAGCGCGGCCCGGGGCTGGCAAAAACAAAGGGGGATTGGGAGACTACGGTCACAGTGGAGCTGGATCGAGGGCGGGCTGGAAGCCGAGACCTAGGGAGCGTGGAAGCCCCACAAGACTGTGGACAATTTAACATCCCAACTCAAGGGACAGCATACAGTGCCCTAATCAGATCACAGAGCCTAAAGTGGAACAGGGACTGTGGAGCAGGGCGGCTGCACTTCCCGGCGGGCGGGGTGAGAGCAGGGCACCGGCCCGCAACAGCTCAGCACCCCTGATTTACGGAGGAGATGGACTGTGAGGGAGCGCCTTCTGAGGACAGGGCTCTTGGAGTGAGGGCTGGGGCTTGAGTGGGCATAGCTGCATTGGACGTGCTTGGAGTGAATCCGGTGGTCTCAACAGAGCTGGGAGCGTAGAGCGGCTGCCACCGGAACTACGGCCTGTGCGCGCAGGGCTTTCGGCGCCCCACCCACCGGGCCTCCGCGGTGATGCTACCAGCGTGCAACTGGGCTTTTGGTGCCCCGCCCACCGGGCCGCAGCGACACCGCTGCTTGCTTGCCAGCGCGCAATTGGGCTTTTGGTGCCCCGCTCACCAGGCCGCTAAAGCGACTCTGCCTGTGTGGAAGTGCGCGGCTCAGCTCTCGGCGCCCCGCCCACTGGCTGCTGCGCATCACTGCGTGGGCGCACTGGGCTTTCGGTGCCCCGCCCACCGGGCCGCCCGGCAGCGCTGCTGCCTGCTCGCGAGTGCGCAGCTGCACTTTTGGCGTCCCGCCCACCGGGCCTCTGGGGCCTGGCGGACTGCACACGCAACTGGGCTGCCTGCCGGGTCTCCGCAGTGTCATTGCCTGTGCGCGGGACTGCGAGGCCCACCAGGGCCTCTGCCAAGCCTCAGCCCATCCAAGTGCTGCCCTGCGGGCATGCCTTACAGATACAACTGAAGGAGGGGCAGCCAGGAGGAGGAAAGACCAGAGCTCCTGCGCCGCGCCCACACTGAACCACCAGCCCCCCTGCTGAAAGAGGAATCTGCTATTGTGTCTCAGGCCTGCCCTAGCTCCTACTCACATGCCCCCACCCCTGGCCACATCTTTACTACCCTGCTATCTAACAGCTAAGACAGCAACCTGAAGTGCCCCAGGACACAGAAGCTGTCTGCTTCCCCCAACCCTCTCCCACAACTGAGTCCAAAAGAAAAAATAAAGAGAAGCCCATCTGATAGGCAAACCCCCAGAGGGAAAACAGACTCACGCGTAAAGCAAAAAGAACCACATCAAACACAATGCACAGCACAGAATCCAAAGCCCCTCCAGAAGATCAGGGGCAGTCTTTAGTAAAGGACCTTGCACACCTGGAATCAAATCTAAGTGAAACAGAATTCAGGGATGCATTAATCAAGACACTCAGAGAGCTCACTCAATGCTGGCAAAGTACCCAGACACCGTTAAATGACCTCAACAAGAAATTTGCTGAGCAAAATGAGTACTTTACCAACAAAATTGAGAAGCTAGAGCAGAACCAAAAGGAACTCCTTGAAATGAAAGGCATCATGGGAGAGCTGAAAAAAGAACTGACCAGCATAGGAAACAGGGCTGACCAGCTAGAGGAAAGCATGAGTGAAATGGAAGATACAAACATGGAAATGTCACAGAGGGAAGAAGAAAGGGAAAGGAAAATCAAGAGAAATGAAAGAGCCCTACAAGAACTTTCTGACTCCATCAGAAAGAACAATATTAGAATAATAGGGGTACCAGAAGGAAGCGAGATGAAATCTTCTCAGAGTCTACTAAAACAAATAGTGGATGAAAATT
>PVKE010014474.1:9089-34999 GCA_004027555.1 Craseonycteris thonglongyai
ATGGAAAACTAATGCTGTCAACTATGGAGACTGTTCTGGGCCCTCTCCCTTCTCTCTGTCTCTCTGTCAAAAAAATAAGAAGAAATCTAAAAAAAAACAAACAAACAAAAAAAAAACATACACACACACACACATGAATTAACGACCACAGAGTTGTGAGTTGGGCAGGACTCCCACTCCAAGAAAGGAACAAATAGTTAATTCTCGAACTGACTTAAAAAAATAAAGAACTATTAATACACCCATGAATGCTAAACGTTTGTAATGTCTGTTACACATATTTCCAGATATAGAAAAAAAAAAAAAAGCAAAATATAAAATGTCTTCAGGATAAGGTTTCAATCAATTTGGATGTTTTTTGGGTCCCACTTCAATATTCCCTAAAGAAAAACTTTAGACGTTAAGAAAAAGCTTCCAAAAGCTACCAAATGGCTTTAAGAAAGCAATTTAGTATAGGCTTCATCCAGTTAAAGTTTCAGCTTTTCAGCCTAACACTGTTGTTGAATACTCTAAAACAATGGAGTATTAAAAATCAAAACAGGAAAAAGAAATATATATGTGTGTGTGTGTATACACACACACACACACACACACACACACACACACAGTCTTGGAAGCAGTCTACTAGCTGGTTTTTAACACCCCCACCCTACCCCCTCCCTACCCTCCTATGCTGGGAGGTCAAAATAGAGGAACTAAGAGTCAACCCTTAAATAATGCATAGGCACTCACTCAATTATTCCTACACAGTGTATATAATTCCAACAATTTACATTAGTTGAACAGATCTCTAACTGCCCGAGGAAAAATACCTCCCAAACACCTTCAGTTTAGCAAAGCATTCTTGTAAGAAGCACACAAGTTTCACTTAGAAGTGAAGTGTCATTACGTAAAATCTTTGGGGGGGGGGGAGGAAATCATTGAAAACATATTCTTACCATTCTCATTAGGCTCTGTTGGCTTGGACACTTCTCTGAAAGGGATTATAACTGCATCTCCAGGCACTCTGGGGCTTTCCACATACTTGGGCTTCCTGACGGGACCTGCAGTGGGAAAGATCTGAGTGTGGCTAATTTTTTCCAGATGCAAACAAAGCTTCAGAATGTACAGTGTGTGTCCTCATCAGGACCCAAATATGCCTACAGGGAAAGCTGGCCTTTTTCCCTCCCTTCAAAACACACACACACATGCACACACTCCCCCTCAAACACACACACACACACACACACACACACACACACGCACACTCATTTCAGTACAGACACGGAATGTCCAGGCTAAGCTGCCAAAGAAAAAAATGGGTAAGCTCAGTTTTGAGAATGTAAACTCTGACAAAAACAAAAGCTACTCTTGTGCTGTGAAGTCTCGACAGCTGTCTTTGGTGTATGTCAAGTACGTGATTTTGACATGTTCAAACCTGGACGGCTTGTGGGGAAGGAGTTTTCAGTTGGAATTTTTCTCTAACTGGGGCAACGAAGACTGGGTTGCTTGGTATCTCCCAAGTCAGAAGGCAAGGACTACAAGCAGCCAGCCGGTAACATCAACGTGCTGGGGGCAGCCACAGAACGCAGGCATTTTAGCAGACTGGTGATGCAGGGCAATTGTGTGGGGCAGCAAAGATGACTGCTTTCTTGGCAGCTGACAGAGCTGCTTTTAAAAAGGCACAGCAGCCAGACTAGCATGCGGTTCAGGGACACAAGGGAGCTTCAGAGTCATATCTCTCACCTCTCCCTCAACCCCAACTTATCACCAGAAAATCTGGGACTCTGAATAAGACTGAGTGGAACCATCACACATTGCTAGTGCAATACACAGGAGCAGCCACTCTGGAAAACAACCTGGCAGTTCCTCAGAAGGGTACATATTATTTTCATATGGCCCAGAAATTCCACTTCCATATGACTACATGTTCACACACACACAAATGTGTATGTGAATGTTCATGGTAGCATTATTCACTGCAACCAAATGTCCATCCATTGATGACAACAAAATGTGACATATCCATACAATGGGAAAGTACTGGGCAATAATGAAGTCCTGATTCATACTGCAACGTGGGTGAAACCTGAATACATTATGCTAAGTGAAAGAAGCCTGTCTCCAAAAACAGACTACATGTTATATGATTATATTCATATGGAATATCCAGGTCAGGCAAATCGATAGAAACAAAGTATGAATCGCTATCAGGGGCTGAGAGAGATGCAAGTTTGTGGGGTAAAGGCTTAGGTGTAGAGAACTTCTTTTGGGGGTGATAAAAATGTTTTGTTTATTTTTTTTAATTTATTTTTTTATTGTTAAATTTATTGGGGTGACATTGATTGATATCAATTATATTGTTTCCAGGTGTTCAATTCTACATTACATTGTCTATACATCGCATTATGTGCTCACCACCCAGAGTCAGCTCACTTTCCATCACCATATCATTGATTCCCACTCCCTACTCCCCACCCCCGAGCTCTCCCACCCACCTCCAGGTTGTGATATGGTTACACACAATCTAGTGAATATGCTAAAAACTGTAGTATACGAGGGCTGTCTAGAAAGTATCCCATCATATAATATGAAAAATAGAGGTATTTATGGCTGGATTTATTCTGACAGCTCTTGCATATTTTAAGTGAGGAATCGTATGTTCTGAGAATTATATCTACATCAATCTTTTTGACAAAAAATTTAAAAGACTGCCTATTCCTTTCAAATTTCACATTAGATTTTTGGTCCAAAATCACCCACTGGACTCTCATTTTCCTTTGCTGTCTTACACTGACACTATGCTTTTTAACAAGGCCACGAAGTCAGGAAACATTTCACATCAGTAAGAGAAAGGGTTGTAGGAAGTGGGCCAGATAGGGGTCCACAGCTTATGCACCAGCTCAGCCCTAAGCCACAGCCCTGGCCCTCCTGGCGTCTCAGCCCTGTCACCACATATTGAAGGGATGAGTCAGGTGAATACTGAGCATCCTTCTGTGTCAAATGTCTTACACATCTGAGAAATTCTCTTCAGAGTGTGGTTTATGGGGAGAGATGCTGCCATCTAAAGGTTTACTGCAAAAGCATCTACACTACGATCAAAATAATCCAATAGCCAGTCAGCTATAATGGACTGCATCATAAAACAAGCTGTGTTAGCAAGGAAGCTTAAGGTACTTAACGACTAGGGATATTATTTCAAACTCTAGAAACCGAGGTTTTTAAAGGGCTAAGGAAGTATTTAATCATATGGCTGTCTTCATTATTTAACACTGTCAGAAAGGGAGGGTTTTTGTTTGTTAGTTTTTGTTTTTTCTTTTAAGGTTAAAATGGAATGGTTATGGGGGAAGAGGAACAATATGCTCACAATATTAAGTGGAAGATGTAGGCCATACAACAGAATAACAAAGCACAATTCAGCTTTTATCTAAAACATACATGTATCTATATATCCATATAAAAATATGTATGGAAGGAAAGACTGAGGGCAGAGGGGGAACTAAGATATTTGCTGTGGAGAAGCCAAAAACTAGAAGGACCTAAACATGGCAGGTAGAAATGGAACAAGGACAATATGATAACTTTTCTACAGATTGGATTTGGGACCTACCCTCTATGGTAAAAAGAGATCACAGACATACTTCTCTCCTGTCATCTGCTTTGTCCTATTTAAAGGATGCAAGGGATATAATGCCCTGTATTATTGTTGTCCTATGATTCCAACTGTCCCAATCAGCAACAATGTTGCTGCTCAGGAGATACCTATGAGTTTCTCTTTACCTTAACTCATCAAGATATAGTAACAGCAGATCTGAAGAGATCTACGTTCAGGCTCCCAATCTACCTACCCCATAGGTCTTTCAAAAATATTCTCTAATAGTAAGTAGTCTTCTAAAATGTGGATTATTTCACATGGATGGACAATAGCTATTACTAATGGTAGGAACACCGAACCCCAATGTCACACGGTGCCTTCAGAAAGCATCCATGCCCATCCATTTAATTTTCTGCACTGTGTTCTGTTCAGAGGCTGACCGCTAGCTATAAGGAATACTCAACACTGAAGAGGAAGGTGTTCAGAGCCAAGTGTCTGGAGGTGAACAGACCTTGACTTACCACAGTGAACAGTAATGCTAGATACAAAAGGAGGCCTAGAATAAACCAAAGTAAGTAAAATGTGGATTCAGTGCTCACCACAAGGCTAAGCACTTATATATTTTAATTCATTCAATCCCAGTAACTTTGGGAAAAAACACTATTTCCCCCATTTTTACATCAGGAAACTGAGGCTCCAATCAGTTAAACAATTTACTCATTGCCCACATAATAGCAAAGTGGGAATTCAAATAGTTTTGCAGTCTGCACAGGTTTGAACTAAACCTGTACTAAACCATCGCTTAGCACTTATAAAACTAGGAAATCCAGATTAAACATGCATTTATAGAAAAAGCCAGGGCAGTAGAAACTTACACCACCCAATCATCCATGAACCTTGGCCATATAGTCAGCAAATCTTTTATTCATACTTGTCTCTGGTCTCCCCTAACTTTTACTAGCAGTTCAATATTATGAGGTGAATATAAACAACTGCTCTACAACATGATCCTTTTATTTTAGTAGCTTTACACAAAGAGCTAAACCTCCGGTGCTATAAAAAAAGATGAATTTATAACCATAGAGGTTTTACTCTTTCCCTCTCTCAATCACTCATTAGAGAATTTGTGTGTACCTTCCATTAAACATAGCAGATGAACACTCATTTGCCTTCACTCCCTTTAAAAACACCATTGAAGTTGCAGTAAAGAGATTTGAGAGAGACCAACGGGGAAAGTAGGAGACAACCACAGGGAAAAAAACAAACTTCTAAAAATGGGAAACAGATTGCCAAGGAGCAGTGGTTGGAGCCAATAAGAAGAGAGGAGTACTGGGAAGAGCTCCATCACAGAGTCAAGAGACACCTCTGAAGGCAAGGGGTACAGGTGGGGCCAAACACAGGACCAGGGGCTGAAAATCTATTTAAGAGAGAGTTAAGACCCCGGTCTGCTAGAACCAGAGAGTATTCCCTCCCTCATCCTGGAGGATGAATTTTTCTCTACAAAGACTGAATGCCCAGACCATGGAGACTCAAGAGCTGAATTCCTGAATGTTACACTAAGACACTGGGATTAAGAGAAATTCTAGGGATGCCGGGATAGCTCAATGGCTGAGAGCTTGCCTTGCAATCACAAGGTCCAGGATTCCATTCCAAGTCTCAGCCCCTGGCTTGTGCAAACCCATATGCTGAACTGTGGCACAACTGCTAACCACCAGGATAAGTTCTTGCCTCCCATGCAGGAGGCCCCGGGTTTGGTTCCCGCCCATGACCCCACATCCACATGTGTAGAATAAAACTGTCACAACTAATCACGTACAGCTACGGAGACTGCTCTGGACCCACCCCTCTGCTCTTCTTTTCTCTCTCTCTCTCTCTCTCTCTCTCTCTCACACACACACACACCTTCTCTCATAACAGCAAAAAAAATTTAATGAAAAAAAAAAAAAGAGAAATTCTACATGCAGACTAGTAGGCCCCAGATGGCCACATCTCCCCGCTCAGCTCTAAGAACAGACAGTAAGCTTGCGCGTCATGCAGGAATAGACTAGTGGGTTCTTCTCTGGTATAGTCCACAGGAGAAAAGACCAATCAATAATCACATTGGACACATGCCCCCAAAGAAATGGAGGATCCCTGGCCAATCACATGACCACAAAGCTGGTATTCAAAACACTGTCACCCCTTTCAGTCAGCATTTTATTTAGCACCTGATATTTGTTTACAAACTAGGATCATCAGACAGTTCAGGAAAGAGCCTACCCTGAAACATAGCCCCGACAACAAGTTAAACACAGAACTTTGAGGAATCAAGAGAAAAGAGGAGGAACACTCTGCAGAATGAGAAGTGCTACTGCATCCACTACACAGGGGCATTCAGGATCTGGGACGTTGTCAGCTGAGCAAATTGACTGCAGACTGAGGACAAATGGAGGCCTCACCAGTTACGAGCCACTGAAATCATGAGGCACCAATCTTACCCTTAAACTGCCATCTATTATATCACAATGTCGATGATGTCCATGCCACTGAAAGGAAACACTCCCCCTCACTGAAGTGGCCACATTCCTTGTGATCAACAGAGATCAAAACTAAAACATCCACGTCCCCATCACCCCCTTCTCAGAGGTAACTACGGATCAGCAACTTTCCCCTCCTCTTTTTGTTTAAAATGTAATTCTCAACATTCCCAAGCATAAGGTGCCTTAAAGTAACATAATTTCCCCTTTTCTATAAACCAAATGTTATCAGGTTAATCTCTTCAAATTAAGCAGCATGTAACACTACATGAAGTTACCCAGAAAGCACGGTATTCTAGATAATAGCTATAAGGCAAGGCGCTCTTAAAAAGACAAGACTGTCAGGTATTAACTTAAAACTCAGATAGTGTTTCCCTGTCACACCTGCCTCACCTCCCAGTCACTCCTGGGCAACTGATAGAGGGTGGGGCGTCTAAGGAAGACCACCCTTCTCCTGTCAGGGTTAAGAAGGTTCTAGGGCTGTGGCTGGAGTGCCAACTTTCCCAAGGTTTAAGGTGAATGGGGATTGACCTTGATCATAAATCAAATCCACTTCACTACAACACTACATCCCACTCCTCATCCCAATTCTACTCCCTCCCCATTCTCTACCATGTGATACTGTGGAGGGTTAAAGATAAAAGGTTCCTAAGATCAAGAGAAACACAAAATGTGTCCAAAAGAGGTTACAGAGGTGCCCATTTATGCAGCTTGCACGAGGCGAGCTCCTACCAGCTCCCTTCCCTGGACAGAAGGGCCCTGTGTCTTCCAGGGGCCAGAGGAGCGCGATCCGCACCTTGATCACTTCATTCCACAGCCTCAGAGGCACAGGGTTCTCCCCATTCAGTCTGGTGCCTTCAGGGAAATCTCCAAACACACTTTTCCTGGCAGCCAGTTTTCCTACTCTCTTTGACATTTTAATCACACAGCGGACTATTTTGTTGCTTAGAAACTGCCATATAAGGAATACTTTTTAAAAAGGGACAGCAGAAGTAAACCAAGAAGAAGGAGAGAGGGGTTACTTTTCATTTCTGAGTGTTTCAGTTAAAATGATATATACATATATGTGCAATATTTGGGACGCAGGAGACCTGAGGCTACTTACTGCATTTAAAGCAGGTCTTACATTTTTCACCACATCTGGAGACTATAAAATGCGGTACTTTGTGTTATCCATCATTTTAGAAAAACAAAAAAAATTTTTTAAAGCATCTTGAACTTGTAAAGGTTCCTGTCAATTATCTGGTCTAAGTTTTCATTCCCCTTGGGAAATGTTCATAATAAGATGAGAAAAATAAAAAGGAGATGAGTATGAGGATTTGGGGTGAAGGCTTTCTCACTAAAGCAAATGTCATTAAACAGTCAATTCCAAATGGTTAACTGCGGCCACAGTCTTGAATGTTTAGAGAACACAATACCAAGGATTCCAAAGTCAGACCCCTCTTCCCCCAAACTCCAGAAAGAAAGTATTGTGGGGAGAAAGGAGGACTTGGCCTAAGAGGAGCCCTCAGTAACAGACCCCCTGTTGGGCTGACCCCCGCTGCTGTGTCCCTTGCTGAGCTCAGGCAGGTGAATGATCAGGGGCTGCCCATGACCCTGTCTATGAGGGGCACGAGCCTCCTGAGAGGATTCACTTTGAGGGAAGCAGGAGCCACATGAACGGACCCAGTCAGAACACCTCAACTCCTGGGAGGGCAATTTCAAGCACAGTGTGTGGTCCATCACTTGGATTTCTCCTGGGAACAGCAGGACAGAGGCTGTTAGGAGACCTCAAATGCTGCCTGAGAGGGCTCCCACTCCAGGCAATGACAGGCAGCACCTAGACTCCTCACTCACGTGGCTGGGGGCTGGGAGCCGACATGGGGCAAGATGTTAGAAGAGAACAGTACCCGGTGCTCCAGCTGCAAGGGCCTCCCTGAGCACGTGCGACCCCCCCACCCCGTCCCCACCCCAGAGATTTCCAGAAGTGCTTTAATAAGGGCCTGGGGCTTTTTGTAAGGAGAGGAAGGTAGCAAGTCAGTGCAAACTGAGTTTTTACTGCTAGTGTGACTTCCTCCACACCCAAAGGCAGGGGAAATTCAGATGGCAATTCTAGGGAAGGAAAAAAAAAAGGCCATGAGAAGGGCAAAATTGGTCACATGCTGATGGGGAATGAATAGGAAAGTTATCTGACACTACTCTGGATAAGCCTCCCTTTTCTTATTTCGAATATCTTATTATTATCATTTTTGAGAAGGGCATACAGCCTTTATTCATTCACACAATGCACAAGGCACTACGTGAAAGTAAACGTCCATTACCATTAGGTGCCAAGCTCCTTTCAATAAGGCATCCCTGAAATAATTGTTGAGAAAGATTTTTAAGTCTCAAGTTTGCAGTGTGCGTGTTTACAGCAGTATGAATACAATAAACTCCTAGTTCAACAAGATAACCTGGGTCATGTTTCCACTTTCTTTCAATGTAGCGTGATCTGTCATACTGTTACTATACTGTATGTAATTGCTTATGCATATTAAAGCACATAAGTGCATTAATTCACTTCACTTGACAAGTATCTGCAAAAGTCCACTGCATGCCAGGAACGGGGTGAGAACAAGACATGACCCGGCTCTCCTGAGGATATCAGTTAAAGGGACAAGAGTGTTTATTACCTCATCTGAATTTTGTTTCAAAACACTTCATTCTAAACAGTGTGATATAAACGTGTCAGCTGGCTTTAATCTGTCACTTAAAGGCAATTTGTTGTCTTAATCTGGAATACAGACTCCAGGAGTAGTTAACTAGCCTGTAATCAAAAAGACACACTCAAAAGAGGCCCCCTGCAACTCAGGCAGCTAGTCACCCTTATCACCAACCAACTCCGAGTTGAGGCTAAGTGGCGCACTTGAGGTTAGAAGGGGATGTTCACACTGGCTAAATTACTGACTTTGTATAATGGCTGTTAATTAGTATAATGGTTGCTGGACACTTATTTTCTGTGGTGAAATTCATGGTATTTGGTAAGAGGACTGAGTAGAAATATCACAGAAGCACTCTGGCCCTTGAACAACCCAGTTAGCAAAAACATCTCACAGGCCCCCAGAGAGGCCCCCTGGGCTTGATATAAGTAAATGGCCCCAGGCCCAGCTGCGGAGTCCAGGGAATTACTAGATCCCTGGTACACAATGGCAGATGACTGGAATTCTGTCTGTAGTCGGTGGAACCCTAAGATGTCACTCCAAGATTCCTGAGACTCATGGGTACTGAATTACACACAGTCTGGGCACTGCTGTGAAGGAACTTTGCAGATGGAATTAAGAAGTTAACTAATTAGCTAACCATAAACTAGAGATCATCCTGGATGATTGGGTGGGCCCAATGTCATTACACAGAACCTTAAAAGCAGAAGAGGAAGACTGAAGAATTAACCATCTCATGAGCACATGTGACATGCCCCCTGGGGGACTTTCAGAAACTTCCAGAAACACTTTTACAAGGACCTGGGGGCTTGTGTAAGGAGATGAAGGCAGCAAGTCTGTGCAATCTGATTTATTACTACTAATGTGACCTCCTCCACACCCAAAGGGTGTGAGGTGAGAAGAGGCAGAACAGGGGACAGGCGGTCAGAAAGACTCAAAGCAGGAGGATTCAAGCCTCTGAACTTGACAGATTGCTGGCTTTGAAGATGCAGGAAGGAGGCCACCAGCAAACAGAATGCAGCCAGCTTCCAGAAGTTGACAACAACCCCCAGCTGAAAGCCAGAAAGGAAATTGGGACCTCAATGCTACCTACGGCTGCATAGCACTGAATTCTGCCAACCTGAACGAGCCTGGGAAGGTTTCATACCCTGAGCCTCCTCCATAAAAGTGGACCTGACAGCATCTTTAGCTCAGCCTTGTTAAACCCAGAGCAGAGAACCAGTGACCCTACACTGTGCCTGGGCTTCGAACCTCAGAGCTGTGAGATGATAAATCTGTCTTAAGCTGATATGTCTGTAGAGCAACAGAAAATGAATACAATGTCTGTAAAACACAGTCAGACTTGCTACAGGTACAACACTGAACATAAAGTGCTGCCAGGGCACTGCACCCCTCAAAGGGCAGAGCTGGAACTTTACTAGACATATAAAACGAGTTATATGGCTGTGCTGTGCCAACCTGGTCATAAATCCACGTGTGCGCAGAATTCAGTCTGAGCCTTGTTTTCATTCATACCTGAGTGAGTTTATGGGGATGAAATCTCAAGCCCTCACTTCCCCGAACTCTGGTAGTAATTATAATTTCCCATTAAGAATTGAATACCTGAAGTTGGTTTCATTCTCTTGATAAGAATCATTAACCAAACTGTCACAAATAAATGAAGAACATGTTTTAACATGTCACTGGAAGAAAGATCTGAGTCCTTCCTGGATTGGAAAATTCAGTTTCTCTAAGAAACTAGGGAAGGAGCTACTAAGGGGAGGGGGTCCTCCGTGTATACCAGCAGAAAATGAGTCCTAGGCTGCACGATAAAGTTAACTGACTCCAAACAGAAAGAAGCAGAGTCCTTGAGAACGTTCTCTCCCTGTGTGTTCAGACCAGTTGTGCACGAAGTGTGGTCCGTACACTTGCAGCAACAGCACCACCTGAGATCTTGTTAGAAACACAGATTCTCAGCCAAGTCTAGATCACTGAGTGACTGTGGGTATGCACTCTGGTCTGAAAACAGGGTTAGTTGCTCTGGTGCAGCTATTTACATAAGACCTGGTCTGTTCTCTGAAGCAGCTGGACCATCAGGAATAAAGATCAGGCAAAAACAGTCACGCCACAGTGTCCAGTGACTTGGAGAGGACGGCAATGGGGAAGGGAAGAGGCAGGATTGGAGCCGGGCTCCAATGAGGTGGAGGTGACCATCACTCCCAGAGGGAGTGTGCAGAGGTGGGGAGAGAGGGCTTTACTCTTCCCATCCCCACACAGAAGGAAAGCAACTCGAGGAAGAGAACCTTCCCTCTTATTGGATTCCTTGCAGTGCTTAGCACTGTGCTGTGTCCTCTAGGCACACACATATTTATTAATTTTGACAAGAAAAGCCTTCCTTCTGCTTTTTAAATGAATTATACTTCTTTGCGATACACTAATAAAATCCAAGGCATTTCCTGATTTGGGAATATCTTTTAAATATCTATGCAGTACAGTGGCTACTATGGAATCCTGTTCTAACCTCATTCATTCTTTTGTTGAGGGCAGGAAATTTGGGGTTGGGGGAGCATGGGTCCCAGTCTACTCAGAGGTTCCCATCAGTTGGCAGGTGTTCCATGACCCCTTCTTAACCATCGAGGAGGGCCGAAGAACAGTCCGATGTCTCACCCATTAGCTTTCTCTCCATTCTCCACAGTGGCTAAGTTAAGCCTTCTCCATTCTCCTCAAAGAAACCTCTACTGCATACACATGCATACCTCACCCTCTCCCTGTACAGGACCCCTCAGGTCTTACATCACAGAGATAATGACCGCCAGAAGAAAACACCTGGAGCACTTCTTGGCTCTTCCCCTCACAGTAACTTGCAGTGGCAACTCATCCTGTCACATCCATGCCAGCTACTCCTTACACCTGTGTGCAGGGTGCCAAGATCCAGGGCAAGAAAAGGAAACAGATGCAGAAAACAAAAGGCATGTCCAACCTGTGGCCCAGGACGGCTTTGAATGTGGCTCAACACAAATTCTTAAAACATTGAGATTATTATTTATTTTTTTAGCTCATCAGCTAGCTTTAGCGTTAGTGTATTTTATGTGTGGCCCCAGACAATTCTTCCAATGTGGCCCAGAGAAGCCAAAGGTTGGACACTGCTAATCTATAAGAATTGTTGCTCAGATAGGATTTATTCATTTAATCCAATTAAGTCAAAACATTAGCCATGGATGTTAGTTACAACCTGACTAGCTATCATGAAACCATTAATTAAGAGGACAATGAGCTCCCACTATACTGGCTAAAATTAAAAAAAAATAAAAATAAAAATGGCTAAAATTATTTTTTTTAATTACAAAATCCACAGCTGATTAAAACTGTTGGTGACAATGTAGACCACTGGGAACTCTCCTACATTGCTCATGGGAATGCACACAGTATAACCACATTGGAAAACAGGTGACATTTTCACATAAAATTAAACACACTTATATGAACAAGCACTTCCACAACTAGGAACTGACCTACAAAAACTGAAAATGTTTATTTACTCAAAAACTTGTATGTACAGTTACAGCAATTTTATTGACGATGACCAAAAACTGGAAGCTACTCAAATGTCCTTTAACTGATGAACAAATAAACTATAATGTATCCATTTTAAAGCCTATATATACAGCCTATCCATGCAATGGAATAACACCTGGCAATAAAAAGTAAAGAGGTATTAATACTTGCTACAATATGGATCAATTTCAAATGTGTTCTCCCTGGTGAAGAAGCCATACTGAAAAGGCTATGTACTATCTGATTCCATTTATATGACATTCTGGAAAATGCAAACTAAAGGCTTAGAGACAAGATCAGCAGTTGCTAGAGGTTGAATACAAAGGGGCAGGATGAGGGAATACTTTGGGATGAGGTAACTGTTCTGGACTTGACTGTGGTGGTAGTTACACAAGTCTATGCATTGTCAAAGTTCATAGATCTCTATGACAAAAAGAATTTTATTGGTGTATGTAAACAAAAAATTTAGTGAAAACATTTTTAATAAAAGGGGGTGCTGACTTAGGGTGTCCATCTGTACATGGCAGTATCACTCTAGCTGTATGAAGCTTCCATCTTGGACAAATATATCTCTAACCCACTGGGAGGCAGAAACAGCAAATGCCCAACCCCAGCATCTATCTTCCCTTCCATCTTAGAGGAGAGCCCTACTTTTAAACTGGTCACTTTTTACAAGTACCCAATACTTGGAGACAAAAGAGATTACAGGTTGTTCCTTCAGTGGGGTGTTGGTTTAGGTAACACAAACTCCCCAGGATGATTTCATTCTATAGATGTACACTCTTAACTTTCTATCAACTGGACCATGAGTATGTTATAGCTCAGTGAATTACAAACAAACAAACAAAAAACTTGTAGCAGTGAGATGATTTCCTGTCTATACTAATGCCAATGATTCTGTATGGTAGAGAATATACATTTCTGTAATCCAAATACTCACACTGGTCTTAACATTTTATTCACTCCCCCCACCCTTAATTATTAGGCTGTATGAAATTGTTGATATATGACCTTTCTCTATTTACGTGTCATATTTTTCCCTTTTGGAAAAACTGTAATTTAGCAGCACAGAGCATTAAGTGAGTAAAGACTGCATTTTCCAGTCTCCTTGGCAGCTAGGTAAAGTAGTATACGGTAGGTAGAATTTCAAAGCAGACTGTTAAAAGGGAGCTGACTCCGCTGGCGGAGGTCCCCTTTTGCTCTTTCTCCTCTTCTGGCAGGAAATGTTGCTCTAACAATCATATTTGACCTTGTGGTAGGAGGATGTGGTAGGCTATTAATGGCTCCAAAAATATATCCACAATCAAACCCCTGGAACCTGCAAATGCTACTGTATTTAGAAAAATGCTCTGTGTACATGTGATTAAAGATTGTGAGAGAAAGATATCCTGGATTATACAGATGGGCCTGAAAAGCCATCTCAAGTAACTTTATAAAAGAAAGCCAGAAGATCAGATCATCACACGCAGAGGAAAAGGCCCTGGGAAGAGACACAGAATAGAGTGATGTACCCACACACCAAGGAGCAGCTGGAACCCTTAGAAGTCAGAAGAGGTGAGGGCAGCTCTGCTAACACCCTGATTTCTGGCTCCTAGTCTCCAGAACTGAGAGAGAATCAACTTCAGTTGTTTTCAGCCACCCAGTCTGTGGTGATTTGTTCTGCCAGTCCCAGGAACCTAGCACAGAAGGTGGGTACGAAGATAAGAGCCTGGTTCCCTGACGACACATTGAAGTCCTTTTACCTCCCGACTGTTAACAAGAGAGGGAAATACGTTTTCATCTTGTTTTAAGATGTTATAAACTACTTGACTGTGTGGGTTTTGTTTGTTTGTTTTTGTTGTTGTGGTTTTGCTCTGTGGTTTTTTTGTTTGTCTGTTTTTTCTTTATTTGAAAGCAAATTTAATCCTTATACAGGAACAATCTGTGATCATTAATTATTGACCCTAACCTCACCTTGCCTAAGCTGATCTATAATATTGGTAGTCTTGCAACGTTAGCAAGATTGATAATTAAGTGAAGAGTTGAAAAAATAAGTCAAACACAAAATACTGATATAATTGTTTTACATTTAGGAGGAAGTTTGCCTTCATGGGCATAATTAGGGAATATGTCCAGTAGAGAATTTTTAATGTTCTTAAAACGTGACATATCAGAGTATCTGACTGATTAGCTTTTATTCCTATTGGAAGTATGTAATTTTTAGCTTTAAGTGCAATTCATTGTAAATGTATAATTTTAATTGAATTATAAATGTTATATTTATAAATTGAATTTAAAAGCATATGGGTAGCCACGGTTTAAACCTTTATAATATATTGAACAGTAATTTGAAAGTCTTATCATCATCTGTACACAAAATGCTGCTTTCATACATCAAAATACTTTAAGAAGTCTCTCCACTGTATAAAGTCAGTCTTTTCATGAGAGAGAGAGAGAGAGAGAGAAAGGAAAGAAGAATGGAAGGGGAAAAAAAATCCCAAGTTCACCACTGTGTAAAGCCATCTCCCTCCGCAGCCTCTAGTTCCTCAGATGAATTCTAGAACCTTCCATGTGCCACCACAGTCCTGAATCCCTGTTATCACCGTACACTAGTCAGCATTCCCCAGCAGATTCACTCCTCCGCGTTCCTGGCGCCTGCACTGAGAGGCCTCTGCTCTGAGGTGTATCTCTGAGGTCAGGAACAGCCTGCAATCTTTCCATGCACTGTCAGAGGGCTGGTGGATCAGGCCCCACACAAGTGGCCTCTAGCAATCCCAGAGAGTCCCACGACAGGCCCATCTGAGCCTGAAAGTTGGGGGAGGGCAGAGCAGAGGTTGTGCTTGGGAGCTTGACGCAAACTTCTTTCTCTGACCTCTTTGGTGAGGGTGTCACACCCTGGAAAGCACATGATTTCCATTATCTGAAATACCTCTTGAAAACATCAGGAACCTAAGAGAACAGCAGCAAAGTGATATTCTGAGGCTCAGCCATTATCTCTCTCAAGTATGAGCAGGACAAATTGTATTTACAGATGCCATAGGTAACCCATGACATCACTGACAAGGAGCCAGATGAAGAAGCACAGGCAGAGTGCATCTCACCACACACCTACCACCCCTGCAGCGACCTCAACTGCACAGCCCTCTCAGCCATGACGTTTCACTTCACATCGGTGTCCTGGGTTCAGGACATGACAGACAGAAGGGTTTCCACATAACTGACTTCCAGACCAGGTTCTTTTAGAATTTCTCTTTATCTGTTAAAGCAATCCCAATTTTATGACACTTTACTCTCAAAAGCTGGTCAAGACAAACTTTTACTTTAGAATCCCTGATTAACATGGATTTATTAACAACAAAAAGAGTGGCTGCTTCTTGATTTTTTAAAATCAACTCTTAAGAGATTGTCACACTAATCCCCAGTTTAGCACCTGCTAACATATACCTGGACCAATCACGAGGCCTATTAAATGATCCCACCAACTCGCTCACCTCTCCCAATCTGAAGACTCCTGTGGATGTAAACGTTAGTAGGCAGAGACCTGCTAATGTCAACCCACCCCACATTTCCACACACCACGGTGGGCACTGGTGGGTTCCCTGGTTACTCTCCACACAGGTATACCGTAAACATTTTCAAAACAATTGGGCAAAGAAGAAAGAAACTATTACATTAAGTCTCCAACCTGCCTAGAGCTAAAGAAAAATAGCTCCAGAAGATCAGGATTTCAACCTGTTGCACCCAGTCATTAAACAATTGTGAATAATCAGGAAAAAAAAAATGCTTACCTTAAGATAAAACATTTTAAAAGTTAATGGTTAATATGCCCAAAGAAATACTGGGAACTTTTAGATTTAAAGTGTTTACTTTTTATGTAAACCCAGGCATGTATAAATGCAAATTCAAAAGGTAGCTTCTCTTTTCATGAAGACTTGAAATGTTTTTTCTTAAAGGACTTTGTTACTAGACAACACGCAAATCAGGAAAGTCATAGAATTCTGCAGAAATTCTTCCTAGAACACACTGATCCTTCAGCATTGACCACATGGTGGTGCTGCTTCGATGCAAATTTCAGACAAAATACAGAAGCATGTCTCTTTACCATCAAGGCCACAATGCTTGCATCCGTTAGGAATTAGGAAAAGTCCAAAAATGTTTTGTTTTTTTGAAGGTTTCAGGTAATCCTCATATGGTAAACAGTCTATATGATGACATTAAACTTCTGAGGAAACAACTCTCTGCCCCCAATATATTTGGTCCCTGCAAACACTGATCCATGCCAACAAAGCAATAAACATGTGGGGGCCCAAGGGCCAGAGTATCCCTGAGTCACCTCACAGTGTAACATTGAAATTGTATCTATTCATCAGTCTATACTGATATATAATTAAATTCGGAAGAAGAGAGAAATCTCCCATGCAGAAAAATTATAAATAATATATGCAAATATATTATTTGCAAATAATATATACAAATATATCACTCTCAAGGCAGACAGCATGACTCCCCACCCCTTGTGGTGGTCTGTGCAGGGTGATGGCGATCCACAGAGCACAGTATGGAAAGACACCTAAGGAAAAAGAGTAACTTTACCATGGAGAAACCTGGCAACCATTACCTTGATCAAGTGACCCAAGTTGTTATAAACTGTGGTAAGTCATATATTGCTAGTAAGTGCCATCTACACGATATGATGAGGGCACTTAACCTCTGTGGTCTTCCTCCAGTCTAATCATGAGAAAAGCATCCACAAACCCCAAGAGTGGCATCTTATAAAATAAACGAACATCACACCTCAAAACTGCCAAAGTCATCAAAACCAAGGGAAGTCTGAGAAAGTGTCTGAGCCTAAAGACCAAATGACAAGTAAATGTCACGTGGTATCCTGAATAAAATCCTGGATATTAGGTATAAACTAAAGAACCATGAGTGAAGTGTAGACTTTAGTTAATAATGATATGTCAATATTGGTTCATTATCTGTGACAATATATCCCACTAATGTGCAATACTATGTTAATAACAGGGGAACTGAGTATGTGGTATATGGGAACTCTGAACTATCTCTACAACTTTTCTATAAATCTACAACTATTCTAAAATAAAAAGCTTATTTTAATAAAAGTTCATTCAAGGCTCAAACAGTAATTAAGAGATGTCTTCACACATGAGATTCCCTTTATCTTCTGTGTTGAGGAATTTAGGCTGTGATCCTGACAATCCCTTGACATTCATCCCAGAGGAAGGAGGTTGTTATGGGCCGAACTGCATTCCCCCCAAATCCATATGTGAAGTCCTAACTCCCAGTATCTCAGAAAGTGGCAGCATTTGAAGAAGAGGCCTTTACAGAGGTGATTACATTAACATGAGGCCATTGGGGTGGGCCCTAATTCAGTCTGAGTGATGTCCTTAAAAGAGCAAATTTGCACATACAGAGAGACACCAGGGATGAAAGGCCATGTGAGGACACAGTGAGAAGACAGCCATCTGCAAGACAAGGAGAGAGGTCTCAGGAGAAACAAAATCTG
The DNA here is from genome assembly GCA_004027555.1 of Craseonycteris thonglongyai. NCBI lineage: Eukaryota > Metazoa > Chordata > Mammalia > Chiroptera > Craseonycteridae > Craseonycteris > Craseonycteris thonglongyai. The sequence goes on from PVKE010014474.1 coordinate 26,898, forward strand.
CCGACACCTTGATCACTTCTAGCCTCAGAACTGTGAGAAAATAAACTTGTTGTTTAAGCCACCGGGTCTGTGGTACCTTGTGATCGCAGCCCAAGCTGACTAATGTGAGGATGAAGCAAAAACACAGCTTCACTGAAGGTCATAGGAAGAACAATAGCAGGAATGCAGAGCTGGCTGGCTTTTGAGCCATCTGCACCTTGTCCTAAGGTTGCTGTTTTGGGCAGCAATGAAGTGAAGTGGAAATAACCGTAGCTTTGGAATCAGGCAGATTGAAGTTCAAATCCCAGCCAGTCATTAACTAGCTGTGAACCTTCAGGCAAGTCCTCTAAGCTCTTGGGTTTCTCCAACTGTAAGTGGGGCTGGTACCTATACCTCAGGGTTAAAAATCTTTCTAAAGTATCTGGTACACGGTAAGCACTGAATAAATACTGTTTCTATCCTCCCTTTCCTTTCCTCTAAGGCTAGAGTCAGGTTGGCCAACTATGGACTAGGGGCCAATTCTGCCCCATTGCATGTCTTTGTAAATGAAATGTAAGCATACTTTCTTTCCTTTTGGGTGGCGAGGCTTGATGTAGATTTTTCTCTGTGTACAGAATTTGATGTTGACTATATTAAAATAATCAATCTGACATGGTTTGGGGAAGTTAAATTTACTGGAAATGTATTCATATTATGAATTGTGCTCTGATGGTTAAAGAAAATGACAAGATTGTCAATCATTCCATAGTAACAGTGGCTGTAGAAAATATTTTCATATGAATAAAATGAATATGGTATAGATGTAAAGATTTCAATGTAAAGAATTCTGTACAATATTGCTTCTCATCTGGCATATTCTGATCAGCCTCACTATGACTGGGAGCTCCAGCCACTGCAGGCCACTCACTCACATTCCTGCGTGCCCTCCAGACTTTATGTGGGGCTGTCTCTTCCCTACAGGACAGTCTTTCTACCCAACTGACCCCTGAAAGTGCCTGTCCACCACATAAACCCTAACTCATGCTTTCAGAACCCTCTCCAATATCACACACTGAGAACCTTATCTTAGCTCCCCCAAGAGGCTTGTTTTCTCCATGATGTCACAACACTTTGTAGACAACTCACTGGGTTTTTGGGTTTTTTTTTTTAGATTTATTTTATTGTTAGAGAGAGAGAGAGGGAGAGAGAGAGAGAGCACACATGAGAGAGAAAGGGGAGGGCTCAGAGCAGTCTCCATAGTTGTACATCATTAGTTGTGACATGGTTTCATTCCACACAGGTGAATATGGGGCGGGATGGGAACCGAACCTTCGCTACCGAGCCATCTCGGCTGTTACCAGTTGCACCTTAGTTCAGTACATGGGGTTGCATGGGCTGGGGCTAGGAATCAAACCCGAGACCTCACAATTGCAAGGCAAGCATATGAGATTGCACCAGCCAAGCCTGAGAAATGGACCCTACACCTCATGATTGCAAGGCAAGCACTCAACTGCTGAGCTATCCTGGCATCACTCAATGCCTTAAATGTCATTATCTGTCTCACTAAAACTAGAGAGGTCCCCAAAACTGAGGGCCAAGTATTTATTAATTTCATCTCTAGCTCAGAGCCCAGCACACAAATGCACTCAAAACTGCATAAAACAAATGTTTATGAAACCTCGGTGAAAAAAGAAATTGAAGCAACTCAGTTCCTCTGAGGCCATTCAGAAAAACAAAGATCACCAACAAAAACAGTTACACCCACCTACACAGTTTCCTCCTGTGATGAAAAGGATCCAGGGGGAAAAAAAAAACTCTCTTCCTAATTTAGCTGCCAACAGTCCAGGGAAACTTGGGGTAAGATAAAGCTCATGAAACCACTAGTCCGTAAAAAGGAACTATTCTTAAAGGTCAAAGGGCACCCAAAGGAAGACTTTCCGGTTTGAAAGAAGCAGGTAAAGTACGCCACAAAAAATACTAAAAGGAAGTCAAAATGCAAATAAAAATGTGATTTTCTTAAAACGTCTTGCTAGGATATTTCTTTCTCATTTCAAGGAAAACACATTGGGTTCAAGAAATCATGAAGACATCTACAAGCAACAGTGAGAATAAGGCAAGGTGACTGATAGGTATTGAGCTCCTGTAAAGATTTTTTTCCTGCCATCAGAAGACCCGTTATTCCTCAATTGCCTAGTAAAACACCACAAACTTGAGAAAAACAGAGTAAAAGCAAATTTCAAATAAATAACAAGCCTTCAAACTGTTTAACATGTACTTCCTTGATCTAGCTGACTTACATTGTTTTTTCCTGACAGAGAGTCTTAGTAGGGTGTAGGTGGCCATAGTGAGGCACCTTTTTCAGCTAGGAAGAATCAACCCTCACATCAAGATAATACACAGGTGCTGGAGAGTGTCCACGCCCTCACCCCCAAATTCTTTGGTGTCAGCTTGCTTCCTTGTGAATTGCTTCTCACAATGCTCCAAACCTCAGTTATTTGTGTTTCTCACTGGTTGATCTTTCATTTTCAATAAGAGCTACAATGAAGACCAAGAATAAACAAACATAGCATCCGGCTGAAGCAACACACACTACAGGAAATGAAAACCAATGACAGATCTGAGGAGACCCTGCCACAGAAGCTGAGTATGGGTCTGCTTATCCATAAAACCACACCCAGAATTTACAAGTGCAAATCCAAATATTAACAAGTTGGTGTGAACGCTTTCCTCAACGTTTACTAACTCAAATACAAATAACAATTAAGACCATAAAGTTCCCTGCATTGAAGCACGCCTGCTTTTCCACCTTTACATCTGAGACACAGTGAAATCCAAGAGAGGATGAAGTCCAAAAGAGGCCGACAAAGGTGGAAGGGGCAAATGACCAGACCTCAGAAGTTAGAGGCAGCAGCAGCATTTTTCAAAGGTGTTTTAGGAGACAGGTACTTTACAAACATTCCGTCTATCCTCTCAAACTGAAGAATAGATCATTTATTTCCCTTTCCAGAAGAAGGCTTCAGAGAGGATGTCAAGTAAGTTTCAAGGGCACAGAGCTACTAAGAACAGGACTGGGGTTTGAACCCACATCTGTCCATCTTTTAGAGTCAGGAAATTCCCATGATACTACCTAGCTTGTTTAGGATTTTCCCATTTGGCAAGGGTAGCGGGTAGCATACAGTAAGCACCCAAAAACAATTTATTTATAAAAAAAAAACTGCATACCGGTATTTATTCTCACATGTTTAAACTTCAGTTACCTTCAAAACTCACCATTTCATGCAATACACCTAATTGAGATACTTTTCCAACTGCTCAAAACAGTTTTTGAACTCGTGGATTTTGATGCCTTTTAGTGCTTCTGCCATTTTTTGTTTCACCTCTTTCATATTGGCAGAGCATTTCCCTTTGAGGACTTTTTTCATCCAGGAAAAGAATAAAAAAAGTCACTCGGGATGAGACTGGATGAACAGGGTAAGTGGTTCACAGGGGTCATGCTGTTGGTGAAAAACTGGTGAACACTGCGCAGTGTGGGCAAGTGCACTGTCATGCTGCATGTTGTTCGTGTAAATCACCCATCATGAAATGAGCAAACATGTTGAAAGAGTCTCCAAAAATAATTCCCTTAAGCCGAATGCAGCCTCTCACACCACTACCAGCTGGTACACTATAGCAGATGGGTTCCTAGAACAATCACCTAGCAAGGAAAGCCTGAACTGCAAGGAAAGCCTGACCTCCAGAAGATATTTCCAGGTTTCTGTGGGTGCCCCCGCATATAGAAGTGAAACTTATCTAATGCAGATAAGATTTGCGTAAACCTCACAAATTAAAAAAAAAAAAAAAAAGTAAGAAAAAGGAAAATCACACCTTGAGAATCTCTTCAATGCATATACCCAAATTTTAATACATGTATATCAGTGTATATATACATGCATTCAAATCTTAGAGTATATGAGGGTTGTCTGGAAAGTATCCAGCCATGTAACCATTCCCATTATATTAAAAATGGCTAGATGTTTTCTGGACAGCCCTTGTACACACCTGGCTGTAATAACAACTGGAAAAAATGTAAATTACTTTATAAAAATAAACTATATTTAATAAAGGAAATCTCTGAATTTTTGCTACAGAGCTGGGAGTCCACAATCACTTTTTGTAATGAACACAAAAGCCTGTTAGCATCAGTCCAAGAGCTCTAATTTCCATATCAATATTTCCAAATCAAATATTAACACTATACTCTAGAAAATGTACAACAGGTATATATTTTCTTCGGTAATTGTACAACAGGTATATATTTTCTTTTGATTACCGAAGACCCTTAACATCCAGAGTCCTTATGGAACATCAAAATGCCCAAGACAGAAGTGACCATAATATTTCTGCATTCTCAAATGACACTTCCCTGCAGCATTACAGTGCAGTTGTAGCCTGGGCACAATTACCTTGCTTGCATTCAATGACATGTGCTCTACAAGATGGAGGACGACTCTGGAAAACGAGACACACATCCGATAATCTTTAGCCAGTCTTGGCCCATGCCCCCACCTCCGCTTGCCCCTCACATAATGGGATTCTGGTGTATAATGTGCTTATCTCTGGTACCATGCTGACCTAAGTATAAGCTATCTATTTCATCTGGTGCTCATCCAAATGTCAATGGCAGAAGAAAAACAGGTCTGCCATCTGGAGACAGTATGTCTGCATATGGCATTTATGGGCAATTGAAGGGATGTTCAAGGGTAACCTGACACAAAGGCAACTGCCTTACCTGCTGACTTGATCACTTACCTGAGTAAGAAACAACTCTATAACTGTGCTTTTGTGCATAGCCTCAGACAATAAGTAACTGCTCAACTTCCCCTGGAATTTTGTTCTCATTACCTGGTGAGCAAATTTGGACAACTTTGGAGCACTTACTCTCTATCATCTTCATGAATCACTCTCATTTCCACAGAGAGCTCATGGGAGCTTCACAAATTGTTGAGGCAGGATAGCACCAGGCATCCTCTCTTGTTGTTTTAGCTAAATTTCTCTTTTTGCTGACAACTACTGCTTTCTTAAACCTTTACACTTGCATCACTAGTTCTAAGAGCTGGAGTCCTTTACAGGGCAATTTTAGTCACTTCAGACAAATTATGTGCAAACAAAAAGAAGTTGAGTAACACAAGTAGTTGGTAGTAGAGCTGGAATTAGAACCCAGACATTAATGATGCGTTCACGTCCTATTCACAGGGAACAAAGCCTGTTGCACATCAAGGAGATGTAAGCTTGCCAGAAAACATGCAGATCTGAGAGTGAAATCCCAAGGGAAGGCATCTAGCTGAGAATGAAAAAATCAAGGGGATGGAGACTGTGGGAATCCATTCACACCCACCAAGTCAGATGAAGAAAGCTTCAGATGAGCTCTAAGGAAGATGGTTACACTGAAAGAGCAATCGGCGCAAGAGAACTTGTAGATCAGGCCCTATATTCTACAGTCTACATTTATTTCCAATTTCACTGATACTATAAGAGGAGCACCATTATTAACCCCACCTCCAAGACCTATAACCAAGTGAGATGTGAATCCTGTTCCAACTTACCCAGAACAGGTGGATGGAGAATTTTGCACCTATCAGGGTCATTAACATTTCAGTTAGCTAAAACCAGTCTTACAAAACCCTGATTTACGTGGATAATTTATTCTCTCAGGTTCTTCAAAAAGTGAGTTCAATCTAAATAGGTCTGTATCTATTAAAGAAATTGAGTCAACAATCACTTTCCAAAACAGAAAGCACCATGGACACCAGATATATTGTGATGGAAGGAGAGCTGATTCTGGGTGGTGAGCACATAATGCGATGCATAGGTGATGTGATGTGGACTTGTACTTCCGGAAACTAATTATTACCAATCAATATCACCCCAATAAATTTAATAATAAAATTAAAAACAATAAAAATAAAACAAACAAGCAAAAAAACAGAAAGCACCAGGCCCAGATAGGCTCACTGGTGAAGTCTACTAACCATTTAAGGAATAAATTATACCAATTCTTCACAATTACTGTCAGAGAATAGAAACAGAGGGAATACTTCATATCTCATTCTTTGAGGCCAGCATTACCTAATACCAAAGCTAGACAAAGACATTATACGAAAGGAAAACTACAGACTGATACCTCTTATGGGCATATACCATATTTTCCGGCGTATAAGACGACTTTTAAAACGAAAAAAAGTCAACCGAAAATCGGGGGTCGTCTTATACACCCGGTCGTCTTATACGCCGGAAAATACGGTATGCAAAAATCTTCAACGAAGTTACTACCAAATCAAATCCAAGAATGTATAAAATCATGCATCATGATCAAATGGAATTTATCCTAAGTGTGATACTGTGATTTTTATTAAGATTATATATATATATATATATATTTGGTCTTTGTTCCCTTTCCTAATACAGAGTTCCAGGAACCCTTGGAATTTCCTAAGTGCTGTGGGCATAAAGGTGTCTTTTGTTAGGTTAATGAGGTGACTTCTATGAAAGCACTTAAAGACAGGGACTGGTTACCAGAGAAACCACCATGTGATTACATGGTTGGTCTTGGTCAGAACTTCCAGTTCCATCCCTCAACCTCCAGGGAAGGGCAGGGGGCTAGAGATTGAATCAACCACCAATAGTCAATAATTAAATCAATCACACCTATGTAATGAAGTCTCTCTAAAAAATCTGAAAGAACTGGATTCAGAGTTTCCAGGTTGGTGAATGCGTGGAGATTCAGGGAGAATACAATGTTCCAAGAGACCATGGGAGCTCTGTGCTATCTCTCCCTACCCTTCCCTATGTATCTCTTCCATCTTTCTGATCCTGAATTATATATCCTTTTATAATAAACTGGTGGTCAAGCAAAATGTTTCTCAGTTCTGTGAACTGCTCTAACAAATTAACTAAAACCAAGGAAAGAGGGAGGTATGAGAACCTCTAATTTATAGCTAGCTCGTCAGTCAGACATACAGGTACCATGTTGACTTATGATGCATCTGCAGTCCATGAAGCAGGTCACTGAATCTCCACTCTATAGATAGTTGGTCAGAAGCACTGGTAACAACAGGAACTTGAACTGGCCTCTAAAGTTGGGACTGCAGCCAGTCCTATAGGACTGACACTTAACCTGTGGAATCTGATGCTATATCTGAATGGGTAGTGTCAGAATTGAGTTAAATTATATGACACCCAGCTGGTATCCCAAGAATTACTTGGTGCTATGTGGAAAACACACCTCTACCCTCAACTACACACTCATTGAATATTGAGTTTCAAAACCTATTTACCAAGTAATGCAAGGCTGGTTCAACATCTGAAAATCAATTTAGTCAGGCTAACAAATAAAAATCACATAAGTCAACAGATGCCGAAAACAAAATTGACAATACCCATCCATGATAAAGATTCTCAGTAAACTAGGCATAGACAGGAACTTATTCAACTTGATACAGCATCAAAAAAACCCCCCCCAAAAAAACCTCTGCATTTAATATACTTAATAGTAAGAGACTACCAGCTTCCCTACTAAGATCAGGAAAAAGGCAAGGATGTTCGTCTCCCCAGTTCCTTTCAACACCGTACTACTAGATGTCCTAACTAATGTAATAAGGGGTTTAAAAAAAATGAAAAGTATACCCCTTTATCTATGCGGGATATATTCCAAGATCCACAGTGGATGCCTGAAGCTGAAGATAATACTGAACCACGTGTGTTTGTGTGTGTATATGTGTGTGTGTGTATTATGTTTTTTCTTTTAAGTACTGAACCCTACATATACAATGTTTTTTCCTATAATACATATTTATGATAAAGTTAATTTATAAATTAGGCACAGTAAGAGATTAATAATAATTCATAAAATAGGACAGTTATAACAATACCGGTATATTGTAATAAAAGCTCTGCAAATGTGATCATTCACTCTTTCGCCAGTTATTTATATATTTTTCAGCCCAAACCTATTCCAAAATCTGTGTAAACAGGGAAGCCGGGATGGCTCAGTTGGTTAAGCACTCACTTTGCAGCCCTGGGGACCAGGGATCAAATCCCGGCCCCAACCCGTGTGGACCCATATGCTGAACTGGGGAGTGCCCCCAGTTCAGTTCTCACCTGGGTGA
>PVKE010014475.1:0-34899 GCA_004027555.1 Craseonycteris thonglongyai
AAAAAAAAAAAAAAAAAAAAAAAAAAAAAAAAAAAAAAAAAAAAAAAAAAAAAAAAAAAAAAAAAAAAAAAAAAAAAAAAAAAAAAAAAAAAAAAAATGTCCATTAGCACTGAAAGTTATATCAGTTAGCTTTTTATGTGTAACAACCACCAACCTCCCTCCCCCTATAATTAGTAGCATAAAAACAATAAAATTTTATTATTTCTCATGATTCTGTAGATTCTAGCCTGAATTTGTAGGGTGGTCTCACTCACACTTCTGGTACTTATAGGCTATCATCCAGGGCACCTCAGCTGCCTTCCATGTGTGCTTTTTAACAGAACAACTTGGGGTTATTCATATAGTTTTCAGGATTCCTGAGAAGAGCAGTAAGACCGAGCAAGCCCCAAGACACAACACATTTTCCCTCTCTGAATGCTTTACCCTTCTGCTTTTTCACTGGGCAAAGCAAGTCACATGATCAAGCCCAGAGTCAGAATGGGAGATACAGGGAGGGGAATTATGGAGGCCATTTTGCAAACAATCCAGCACAGAAAAAAATCAATTATTGGTTTTTTGGTTTAGCATTGAAGTAATTGGCTTGGACTTAGAGGAGAGTTTTTGTAAAAAAAGTACTTATCCTTAATCACTAAAAATCACATTCAGCACTATAAAATGTTCAAGGAAAATCCTTTGCAAACTAAAACAGCTAAGGAAGCAGTAGGTTCATACATCTCCCAATGCACACACTCTCTGAGGCATATGCTCATTGAGTGGAATGGTGAATAGAATCATCCACACTTTTTAGATTGTTGTTTCTTTCTCTTTTCTTTGCTTACCCATAGAATTTAATTCCTCTATATCAAATGCACATATGCTACAATTCTAGGATGCCCTAGGAACCAGAACAAAGGATAACATGCCTCACAGAATAGTAATTCTTTATAAGATACATACCAAAAGAAAAACTTTCCCTGTCACTAAATTATAAGCAAAAACTAGTTTGTGTAAGATCATAAGGGATAATGAAAGATATTACATGATAGATCTTCCATAAAAGTTTGGGAAGAAATTATAAAAATATTTCTCACTTGGCTATTTCTTATATTAACACTTCATAATAGCTTAGCAAATAAATCCTGGTAAAAAGCATTTCTATGTGGGCTGATCTAAACAGGTTATTTCTTATCAACATAAAAAATAGAAATAAAGTATAGAGATTCAGTTGAAGACTTATTCTTCAATATGTGGCACAAATGTAAATATTATGTTATATAATATAATGCTAATAGTGTAATATAATGTTAATAATATAACAATATAATATAAACTGCATTTGCTGCAAAAATTTTTAAAGGCTAATAATAAGTACCTTTCAGACAGGCCAAGTATTTTCATACATGTTCTCCTGAATGATTCAGTGTAACAGAAAACACCAATAGTCCCAAAGATCTACAACAAGCTTGTCCAATCTGCAGCACATGGGCCACATGCAGCCCAGGATAGCTTTGCATGCAGCCCAACACAAATTTGCAAACTTTCTTAAAACATTATGAAAATTATGCATGGACCTTCTTTTTTAGCTCATCAGCTATCGTTAATATTAGTATTTCATGTGTGACCCAAGACAATTCTTCTTCCAATGTGGCCCAGGGAAGCCCTAACCAGATTGGACACCCCTGATCTATAACTTCACACTGGAAGCATTTACATTTTGAGATTCCAACTTCACCTAATTTAAACCCTATTTCTTAACTTAATGATTTTCTGCTTAGATTGAGCTAACATTCCTCAGATTGCTATATAAGAATTATTAAAACCCTGGCAAGTGTCCTTTTCAGTATTATGTCTGCCAAATCAAAAAGCTCTAAAAGGCAGAGTGGTGACAGATTTGTTCTCAGGTCACAATCTGAAGCAACTAAACAAAAATCTTCCAAGGCTCTTAAAGACACTCCAAGACAGGGCACTACATTTTTCACACCACCATCTTCACCCAACACACACAGAACACATTCCCTAGCAGAGTTAATGAAAATAGTTTCTTAAACACCACCAAATGTACACTTGAACTTACAAAAAATACAGTTAAATTACCATTTATTTAATACATTTGCTTTATATTATTCTATCTTTTTAAAAGATTTATTTTACTGTTTTTGACAAAGATAGGGAGAAACAGAGAAAAGGGGGAGGGCCCAAAGCAGTCTCCATAGTTGTACGTCATCAGCTTTTGACATTGGTTTCGTTCCACACAGGTGGGTGGGGGCAGCGCAGGGCACCCCCTCGAGCATTGGTTTCATTCCACACAGGTGGGTGGGGGCAGCGCAGGGCACCCCCTCGAGCCAGGGGCCAAAAGAGGGGGCGAGAACCAAATTGGGGGGCCTCCTGAATGGGAAGCATATGAATTCACACAGGCCAGGGCTGGGATTCGATCCCCAGTCCCCAGGGCTGCAAAGCGGATGCTTAATCCCCTGAGCCATCCCAGCTTCCCCTATATTACTCTTTAAAATTGAAATCACACTAGGTTAAAAAACAAAACTTTTATCACTCAGCTGAAATTCCAGAATGTGTCTAGGATCTACTGAACTGCAGGAACCAATCACTCTAAGGTCTACTAGTCTATTCAAAAATTGTAATACCTGCATTGCTGGGTGCAACTGGTTCCTTTTTTTTTTTTTTTTATTGTTTTTGAGAGAGAGAGAGAGAGAGAACTGAACTGGGGAAACTCCCCAGTTCAGCATATGGGTCCACACTGTCCAGGGCAGGGATTCGATCCTTGGTCCCTGGCGCTGCAAAGTGAGCGCTTAACCCACTGAGCCATCCCGGCTTCCCCTACAACTGGTTCTTTATATTGATCAAAATATCAAGTCCTACTGGTATAAGAATCTGGACAAGGAAGTAGCATATTAATTCATATTCTCGTCTTCGCTCTGGATTAGGGCCTGCCCAACTTGCCAACCATATCAAAAATCTAAGAAACTGAATTTACCAGTTTCACCACCATCATAAGAAACACTGAGCACCACCTATAGAGCAGAATAATTCCAAAGAAGTCTCTTCTCCACACAGTAGCTGAGTGAGCCTATTACAGACGCACTCTACCTGCCATTGCTACATCAGAATTCATATACATCCCTACCCTGGCTGATGGCTGAAACTGTCTTAAGAGCGGATATATCCTTTCATTCTAAAATTAGAAATAAAACATAGAATGCAAATACCTCTGAAATAGCTTACATATAGATTAAAGGTTATTCTAAATTCTCAATCCCATCCTCTTTTGTCATCTCAAACATTTCTGGCCTGCAGTTTCCCCCTCTTTTTATTTTTATTTTTTTAAGATTTATTTTATTGTTTTTGACAGAGATAGAGAGAAACGGAGACAAAGAGACAGAGACAGAGAGACAGAGAGAAGGCAGAGGGCCCAGAGTAATCTCCATAGTTGTACATCATCAGCTCTGATATGGTTTCATTCCACACAGATGGGTGGGGGCCACACAGGGTGGGAACTGGGCTGGGGGCCTTCCACATGGGAGGCACGCCCCCTCAAGCCAGGGGCTGAACCCGGGGGCCAGAACTGAACTGGGGGCCTCCCACATGGGAAACACACCCCAGTTCAGCATATGGGGCTGCACAGTCCAGGACTGGGATTCAATCCTCGGTTTCCGGGGCTGCAATGGGAGTGCTTAACCTGCTGAGCCATTCCGGCTTCCCCATCCCCCACTTCAATGCAACTGATTCCTCTTTACTGGTCATCATCCCCTTCAGCACAGTAGCATCATCTATGTTCCCAAACATAAACCATTCCCTTGACCCACATTTACTTCCAACTACCATGTCACTTTTGAGTCCTTTTACAGAATTAGGGTTGCTGTACCTACTTCTCATCACGTGCTTTCCTCCAACCACTCTAAATTGGAGTATTATCTTCATCATTCCACTAAGGCTGCATTTGTCGAGGTCACCACAGACCTCCTTGTTGCCAAATTCAGTGGTCACTTCTCAGTTCTTATCTTACTTGACCTCTCAGCAGTGTTTAACACAGCTGACCAACCATTTTCTCCTTGAAGTGCTTACTTTCTCCTGGTTCCCTGTGACACCAAAGTTTCCTGGATTTTTATCCAAGCTTAGAGCCTGAATTGTCTCAGTCTCCTCCGGTGGCTTCTATTTTTCTGCTTCACTTCTAAACACTGGTGTGCACCAGGGCTCTACCCTGTGCTTGCTATGCTTCATTTATACATTCTTCTCAGGGGTGGCCACATTCACTTACAGGGCTTGAAATACCACCTATGCAAGGTCTGACAGATAAGTTCAATAACTTTCCACTGCAAGCTTATGTTGGCAGCACTGTACAAACAGCTCAATAAGGTTTCATAACCTTGGTATATCAATGTCTCATAGCCATGTTCGTATCGATATGTGGAGGTGTCTTGCTGAGTGGCATTCATTATTGTCGTTGCATGTTTTTGTGTGCTATCACAAGGATGCCAAAGCTTGAATCAGAGCAACAAACAAACATTAAAGTTCTTGTTCAACTTAGCAAGAGTGGTAGTAAAATCAGGGACATGTTAGTACAAGTTTATGGGAACAATGCCATGAAGAAAATGGCAATGTATAAATGGATTAAACATTTTTCTGAGGGGAGAGAAAGTGTCACTGATAAAGAGAGGTCAGGGCAGCCAGTAAAGAGCAGACCTGAAGAAAACAATGCAAATATTCAGCGAATTGTGCATCAAAATCATCAGCTGACTGTGAGAAGCATAGCAGACCAAGTAAATATCAATAGAGAAACAGTTAAGAAATTTTTGACTGAAAATTTTGGCATGAGAAAGGTGTGTGCCAAAATAGTCCAAAAGGAGCTCACCAATGAACAAACACAAAGGAGACTCAAAGTTTGCCAAGACCTTTTGGAGAGGGACAGGAACTGAACTGGGGACCTCCCTAAATGGGAGGTGAGAACCTTTGTTGCCATGCCATCTTACTGGTTATCAATTACCCTACAGTTCAATATATGGGTTTGCACAAGCTGGTGCTGGGATTTGATGCCCAGACCTCGTGGTTGCAAGGCAAGCACTCAACCTGCTGAGCTAACCCGGCATCCCCAGATCTTTCCTGAGATCAGGATTTTACAAAGGAGAAGGAGATAGGCAAGTTGCAATGGCAAGAGAAAAAGACAGACTGATTTTGAGAGGGAAGTCTAGACCAGAATAAATATTTCTATAAAATGAAGTTAAGAGTGTGGACTCTGAAAACAGCCTAGAATGGAAGCATGGCCACACTTTCCTAACTTTGTAAACACAGACATGTCACATGCCTTTCTGCAATTGCCTCCTCATGTATAAGATGGGGTAATAATTACTACTTCATAGAGTTGTAAAAATTAAGTAAGAAAATATATATAAAGTGCTTAGCACAGACCATAGTAATTACTCAACATGGATCATAGTAATTACTCAACATTAATGATGACAGTGATGATGGTGGTGGTGGTGGTGGTGATACCTACGTCAAACCTGCTTCTTTTTTTTTTTTTTAATCACTTTTGACAGAGAAAGAGAGAGAGAAGAGGGAGGACCCAGAGAAGTCTCCACACTTGTAGGACATCAGTTTTGGACATGGTTTCATTCCACACAGGTGGGCGGGGGCCTCACAAGGTGGGAACTGGGCTGGGAGACTCCTGTATAGGAGGCACTCCCCCTCGAATCAGGGGCTGAGCCAGGGAATGAGAACCGAACTTGGGGGTGAGACCCGAACTGGGGGTCTCCCACATGGGAATCACACCTCAATTCAGCATATGGGTCCGCACAGGCCAAGGTCAGGATTCAATCCTCAATCCCTGGGGCTGTGAAGTGAGAGTTTAGCCCACTGAACTATCCGGGATTCACCAACCCTGCTATTAAATTGGCTTAATCCATAGTATCTCACTCAAACTAATGAGTCTACCAAATTTTTTTTTTTTTTCATTTACCAGCACTTCAAATTGTCCCTTCTCACGAAGAGTAGAATGAGCATAGGATCCAGAGCCAGATGAGCTGGGATTCTGGCTCTGGTTCTGACACTAACTAGTTGGGTGACTTTGGGCAAGTCACCAACTTACCAGACCTGAAAGTTACCTTGTCATCAGCTCTTTCTATGCCCAAGGCAGGAGGTGCAGAAAAGATTCTGTGAAGAGGTGGAGGTATTGCTGTAACACAGACAAGAAGGCAGAGCGAAAGGTATGCTGACAATCACTCTACTAAATTCCAGAGTACAACAAAGGAATATCCAACACCTTAACTCAAGGCTTCTCAAATTGTGTTCTCAGAACCTGTCAGATTACACTAGACTATAATATCATAAAGGCAGAGACATTGGCTGATTTTATTCTCTATTGTAGGGCCAAAAACATACTATCATAGTATGTGCTTACCATGTATTTGCTGAATGAACAAATATATTTGAGAAAAGCTGGGTTCAATAATATCAAACTGGTTCCTTGTGTGCATTTCTTAGAGCCTTTAATAAGTGAGTAGACTCTGTGAATCATATAGAATGCAGGATTTCCCAACCCTATTTAATCACAGAACTCTATTTCCCTTGAACCTTATTAACATATCCCAGACTTGTTTTTATAAAACAGTTTTAGAAATGTCTTCAGCTTACATAATTTAAGTCATTTTTACCATCATGAAATAAAGTTATCCTATCTTATACATAAGATAATTAAAAGGCCAACTAATTTGATTCATATGTACCTGTTTTGTCCCAGCATCCTACATCTTCAAATCAACCATTACCAGGTAGGTCCTCAATCTCTTCTATCTCCTAAGCAGCAGGTAGCTTGCCCAGTTTCTCCACTTGCTCCCTGCTCCTTCATAAGCAGTCTGCTCTGCAAATCCTTCCACCTCTTCTTCCACTATCCCTTCTCTTAACATCCCTCTTCTTATTATAAACTTTCTTAAACTGCTTTAAATATTCTTCTCCTTTTACAACCAACTCAACGAAGTTATAATCTTGCCATTTACATATATTAATATCACCCCACCTCTGAAGTACTTTCCAAAGTACTTCTTCCCCATTTTATAAAAAGGCTATTCCATGTTTTGCATTCTCCACATTGGAGTCTCCTTAGGGTCATTCCTTAATTTTAAGTAAATATAATCATGCCAAATCCCATCTGGGATCCCTCTTTCCATCCTATCATTTACTTCCAAGTACCCATTTTCATCTCTCCACGCCTTTGCTTGAGCTGTTCTCCCTGCCTGATGGAACATCTTCGAAATGCGGTTCATTTTTTAAGGTCATGATCACAGGCAATCTCTTCTACAAAGTCTCCCTTGTTTTCCACTGCTGCCACAATTAACTACTCCCTTTAAATACCCCCAGGTAATTGCACAACTTATTGCAGAAATATAAAGTTAGTTGTATATATGAATACAGAGATAGCAGAGCTGGGAGAGAAGACCAAGAACCAGGTGGGTCTATCAGGGACAATGACCAAGCAACTGGTGGTAAAGGGAGAGACCAGAAAGGTATTGGCAAGAACGGTTTAAAGTCTAAAGGAAAAGGATTTTACATGACCTACAAACAGCAAATGGAAGCCAGGAGAAGGCCACAGCAGAGAGAGCAGGAGAGAAGGGAGTATTTTCATTCTGTGAAGAGGCTTGAGGGTATGGGAGAGTTGATTCACAATGGAACAATGCCCTCAGAGGGCCCCCGGGAAGATTTGGAAGGAAGCCAGTAGAATGGTGGAAGTTCAGAATCAAAGGAGAGTTGAGAGTACATAAGAAGACAGCTGATCAGAAAGGCTGGGAGCCAAGGAAACCAGGGATAAGAAGTAAAGCACTGGCCAAACCTGGCTGAGATCCCAGATGGTGTTGGAGGCCAGAAGAGTTAGGCATTCAACAGTTTTCAATCAGTTGTAGTGTCTACAAAGAACAGATTTCTCTAATGTTCATGGCGCAATCCTCATCCTTTTATGTGGGCTGTGCCATTAGGGTAAGGATGGAGGGAGTGGTGAGGAGGGGCTGGGTGTGGTATCTCCTTTCAATAGGGCAGCAATCACAGACCTAAAAAAGAAGCAAACTGAACACAGACTTTACAGGCATTCAAGGCCTCCAGGCACAGTGCAGGCAATAGTAGGCACTAAGGTCCAAGAAGGAGTGGGCTCATCCAAAGGTAGGTACAGAATAGCATTGGGGAATCCAAGACAAAAACAGTCATCTTCTGAGCTTGTATATCAGGCAGGCTCTTTCAATTGCAAATAACTAGATTAAAGAAGACAACAACAATAGAAAGTATGTATTGGCTCACATACCCTAGAAGTCCCGGAATGCTTCAGGCACATCTGAATTCTGGGGTATGCTGTCTGCGCTCTCACCACCACTCACAGCTACTTCTCATTGCATGATGGCCTCTTTAATTCTCTCCTACTTCAAACAGCTTCCTCAGTGTAGCAGGGCAGGGCAACCACCAGGAAGCTCTAGGTTACATCATTCTAACAGCAAAACAATTCCCAGAGGAAAAGAATGCCTCCTTTCCTAAACCAGAGCAGAAAAAGAGCCTGACTAACCTCAGAACCAATCACTTGGTCAGGTGGAAGCACTTCACAGAAAGGCCAAAGCTGAGTCATAACCACCTCGGGGTTAGTGTGTGAAGGGCTGTTCAGAAAAAATCCAGCCATTAATGCTTCTATTTTTCATATTACACGGCTGGATACTTTCTGGACAGCCCTAGTATATACTCCACCGGAACCACATAAACTGGGAACGGAGAGGGTCCCCAAAAGAAGGAAGTCAGGGCAAACAAATAATAAGTCTATTACAATGTGATCACCTGTCAATCAGGTTCTAAATACCAAAAGAGAAGCCCAGTCCTGCTATTAAGTACAAAAGGGCTTTGAAGTCAAACAGAACTGGTTTTAAATTTCAATTGTGACACTTACTAGCTATGTGACCTCAGGTAAATTACTTTGTATCTCAGAGTCTCAGTTTCCTCCTTCTAAAATGGAAATAATAGTACCTACCTGCTACAGATGTTTGAAAACATTGAATGAAATAATGCATATAAATTGCTAAGCACAACACTAGACACAAAATGATCAATAAATGGCAGCTATTATTAGCATAACAATGACTTTTTATTTAGAATAAGGGTACCACAGGAAGGGTGAGCTGTGACTTGGTGAAACAGAGCCCTGTCAGCATATAGATAAATCAGCCCTGGGTCAAATTTCATTAAAGCCAACTAAGGACACAGTAGAGGGCTGAATGAATACTGAAATAATCATTCAAATCAATAAATGTGGTAAGCACCTGCTGTGTCCCAGGAACTGGGGATAATATTATGAATAAGACAATTGGCTCCAAGGTAAACTGCCATGAAGAGTGACTTCAGGGTTGTGACATTTGGTGGGGAGGAAAGGTTGACTAAAGTTGCTTCATTACTTTCAACCATAGACTGTGGGCACTGGGAAAGTGTGAGTGTACAAGAGAACAATGCCTGCACCCAGCTGTTTGAATGTTAGGATGAAATTAGGAAAAATTATCTCTTCCTTCAAAAACTTTACTCCATATCCCAAAAATCTATCCCAGTAAATAAGCAAATTTACTAGATCTACAATGCGAATCATATCCCAGAGTTTTGCATATACAATGGGGGGGGGGGGTACCCAAAAAAACCAGAATGTATTTAGAAAAAATTTCAAGGTACTCTCTATTTGATGCAATACACGTGTGGAGATGATTTTTTCACTGCTCAAAAGTTTTTGAACTTGTTGATTTTGATGCCTTTTAAGTGCTTCTGCCATTTTTTGTTTCACCTCTTCCACATCGGCAAAGCATTTCCCTTTGAGGACTTTTTCATCAGGGAAACAAAAAAGCCACCCAAACAAAAGATTGGGTGAATACGGAGGGTGGGGCATGGGATCATGCAATTTTTGGTCAAAAACTATTGAACACTCAGCACAGTATAGGCAGGTGAGCTGTCATGCTGCACATTGTATTCATTGAGTCTCCAGAAAAAATTCACTTAAGCTGAACACAGCCTCTCACAACAGTGCTAGTTGGTGCACTAATGCAGATGGGTACCTAGAACACTCAGCAGGGGAGGGCCTGACCTCCAGAAGATAATTCTGGTTGGTTTGTTTTTTGTTCTTTTTGGGGGGGCTGGGGGGGGCCTCATATAAGCTGCACAACTATACATGGTAACCCTGGGTATAGGCAGGGAAGGTGAGATGGGAGCTGAGGGGAGTTAGGGGTAGGGATGGAGTATTTGGGAATCCCTAAGCCTTTGGAAACAGTAACTGTTGTTATAGAGCTGAACCATTCAATATGGTAGCCACTCACCACAAACAGTTACTGAGCACTTGAAATGTGACTAGTGCAACTAAGGAATTAAATCTTTTTATCTTATTTAATTTTAATTAATTTTAATTTAAAATTTAAAACTAATCGCTTCTCGGCCTTTTGGCTAAGATCAAGTGTAAAATTTAAAACTGAAGCAGTATTAAATATTTTCCCACCAACCATAGCTTTACTGTTTGGCAGGACTACATTTTACTTTATCACTGCAGTGCATAAGGTACTGTGTACTGCATTGCATTGTATGTACTCACTCCTAACATCCTAAGTTGTTTGATATTTCATTAACAATTTTATGATTACAAGTGAAGTTATTTTTTTTCACATTTTGAGAACTGATTTTAATTTTTTTACTGTTAAATTTATTGGGGTGACATTGGTTAGTAAAAATTACATAGGTTCCAGGTATATAATTCTATAGTACTTCATCTATGTATTGCATCATGCACTCACCACCCAGAGTCAGTACTCCTTCCATCACCATATATTTGGCTACCACTAGCCCTTTACCCTCAGGTAACCACTAAACTATTAACTGTGTCCATGAGGTTTTGTTTCTTTGTTGCTTTCAGTTTTATATTCCACATATGAGTGAAGTCATACGGTTCTTGGTTTTTCCTGTCTGGCTTATTTCGCTTAGCATTAAAATCTCCAGGTCCATCCATTTTGTCACAAATGGGAGTATTTCTTCTTTTCTTGGAGTTTTGGCTAAGATCAAGTGTAGTATCTGCTCTTATAAGAATATTTTTTATATACTGGGTTACACAAAACATACAATTAAAATTAACTGCACCTGTTGTGTATTGCCTTTCTTAATGTGGCTACTAGAAACTTAAATTACCTATCTGGCTCACTTCTATTCATTGAATACTTCTATAGAATACTTCTATTCAGCAGTGCTGTTCTGAAGACATCTTTGATCTAGAGAGTTAAGGGGCTTGGAGTGACACTCAGAAGAACAGGTTGCTTTTGTTTTGTTTGAGGCAGACTTTTATGTTTTCTGCTAGGATGTCTAACTCTGCTTACCAGGAGGGAATATATGAGAAAGGAGAGGAGTGTAGCTCAGTAGAAACATAAGAGTACACTCTGGAATCTAACTGCATTGTTCTGAACTCTGGCTCCACCATTTAACCAAATATCCCTGAACTTCCTCATACTTCAGGCTCTTCATCTGTAAAATGTTGAAAATAATCACCCCACTTCATAGGATTATTAGAGATAATAGACGTAAAAAGCTGGAAACTGGCACATCCAGTGTTCAATAAACAACTATTCGGAGTGACTGGGCATTATATGGGACTAAGGGCAGTATAAACTAATGGTCTCCCTGTATCACTGAACTCAGTTTGCCATGGTAGAACAACTATTCGGAGTGACTGGGCATTATATGGGACTAAGGGCAGTATAAACTAATGGTCTCCCTGTATCACTGAACTCAGTTTGCCATGGTAGAAGAGGGTGCACCCTATCCACATGTCTCCTTAGCATTTATCTTTCTAGATCCAAGAGTTGGCTGACAATTATATTTGCTTTTAAGTCCATTATGTCTTCTAAGGGCACTGATGAAATTATCTCAGATGCTAAAGCATAATCAAAATGGGTAAAATGGCATTTCTGAGTTATCTGTAACAACAGCTAAGATTTAGCTAGCTCTTTTCATTCCAAGTCATACACTTAGTGAACGTCTTTTGTTAAGAATTTACAATAATATCTGAATCTCTTTCTTGAGTAAAAAATTGGAATGTCTATATACATATACAGGTGAATTCTTTTTACCAAAATGCCTTCTTTACTACTTCCCTGTTCATTTAGCATAAACTTGAAACTAGCAATTGGCTTTTTACTGTCCCAATGAGTTCATATTGACTATAAACTTGGAACTGACACTGTGTACTCCCTCTTTTACACTGTTTTCTTTTTTTTTTCAAATAACAGACTAGTTTACTCACATTTATATCCTGAGAAATGTCCATCTATGCTTAATCTTTATTTTGCCTTTATCCCATCTCCCTATACCCAACTTGTAAAAATACCTCTCCCAACCTTCCACTAAATCAATTCAACAGCTTTTTGTGGAGTCTTTTCAAAATCCTTTTAAAAGCAGCTTATCCCTAGCTTTCACAATTATTTAATGCTCTTCAAAAACTCTAGTGAATTTGTCAAACATGATTCCCCCTTACAAAAAAGTAACCTTCTCCTCAAAAGAAAGGTTTGCATTTTCCTAAAAACTATTAAATCCACTGCTAAATTCTTGACACATACACACTCATGTAGAATTTGTTTTCACTACTACTTGTTTCACAAAGTCCAGGAAAAATTCCATAGACCCTACATTAAATTTGCCCTCTGATTCTCAGCAAGCCATCATTATCCTCTAGAAGGCTCACTTTTCTCATCTCTAAAATGGGCATAATATACTTGTAGGTGCTCTGTGCCAAACAGAGTAAGCCATCTCATCATTCATGAATGTGTATAAAACACTGAGAAAAGCTCAAAGTCCTTTATAAGCATTAGGCCATGAATCTTTCTGAAGTGGACAGTTAATGATGTGTCATTGTGCTTTGTTTAATAGATGTAAAACCTGAGGCATGGGAACATAACAGCAATTAAAACTGACTTAGAAATCTAGCCCAGGCTACAAACATTAAGCAGAAAGATGTCAAGGGGAAAATCTGAATAGGAATTCACTCTGCTCTAGTTCTTTATCAAGAAAATATATTATTGCAAAATTCCCTAATATTCCTGAATGCCCTGCCCCTCCTACTTCCTCATGCAGTCCAGGAATGGGGAAATGGTGGGAGGGTTGGAGTTCCCTAGGGAACTACTATAATGCACCCCCCACACACACACACACACACACATGCACGCACGCTTACAGGAAGGTTCATGAAAGCTAGATTCTCCACCCTTTGTTACTGATCCCTGGACACTTTTCTTACCAGAAATTCAACTAAATGAAACGAGGCTATAGACACTGTCAACAAGAAAACAGTCTCTGCAAATGGATCTGTCAGGTTACTCTGACTTTTAACCTACAACTGGATATACTACATGGCCTCCATAGCTCCAGCTAAACCTTTATCTCCACACAAAGTAGATGTGGTTAAAACAGAAGATAATGGAAACTCTATACAACTTTATATACTGAATGAGCTTTTCAAATTATTATTTTTGTGTCCCTCTGACAATAATCAACAGAAGCTAGAAATCATTAATTCCAGAGTGGTATTTTGAGAAATATACCCTAAGGAAATAATCTCCCAAAAGAAGAAAAAAAGTATAGCAACACTACTTCTAAAAAGGGTGGAGGGGAAGCTGGGATGGCTCAGTGGGTTACAAGCTCACTTTGTAGCCCCAGGGACAGAGGATCGAATCCCGGCCCCAGCCCGTGTGGACCCATATGCTGAACTGGGGAGTGCCCCCAGTTCAGTTCTCATCAGGGTGAAGACCCTGGCCCAGTTCCTGCCCTGTGCAGCCCCCACTCCCACCTGTGGAATGAAACTATGTGGAAAAACAAATGATGTGCAACCATGGAGACTGTTCTGGGCCCTCCCCCTTCTCTCTGTCTCTGTCTCTGTATCGCTCTCTGTCAAAAACAATAAAAATAAATCTTTAAAAAGGGTGGAGGGAACAACCCCAAATGTCTAAAAAATAAGGAGGGCCAAAATATCATTGTATATTAACATAATAGGCTATCACCTGGCTATTAAAAACTATAATTATTCCTATAAGAAAATGTATACATGACATGTTACCCAAAGAACATTATGTCTGAATTAATTATAACCTCATAAAGTTATGGCATATATACACATACATACATATACACACACACACATATATATAAATAGATAAATAGATAAATATAAATATATAAATATTATACAGTGTGGATAGAATATGGAGTTATATACACAGTTAATGATCCTTATGTTAGTCATTTTCTACAAAGTTGCTAAAGATTTATTTTTTATTAGTTTCAGGTGTATGAAAGAATGTAAGATTAGAAATTTCTACCCCTCACAAATTGATAACCCCACTAAGTCTACTATCCATCTAACATTGTATATAGCTATCAAAATACCAATGGGGAAAGCCAGGATGGCTCAGTGGGTTAAGCGTTCACTTTGCAGCCCCAGGGACCAAGGACCGAATCCTGGCCCCGGCCCATGCGGACCCATATGCCGAAATGAGGTGTGCTTCCCATGTGGGAGAGTCCCAGCTTGATTCTCGCCCACCAGTGCGGCCCCTGGCTAGAGGGGGTGTGCCTTCTAGAGCATTACTCCATTGCATAAATATACCACAATTTCTTTATACAACTGTTGATGGGCATATCAGTTGTTTCCATATCCTGGCTATTGTGAACAGCACTGTAAGAAACATGGGGTGCATATATTATTTTCCAATTAGTGTTTTGAATTTCTTTGGATAAATAACCAGGAGTGAATTTGCTGGGTCATAAGGTAGTTCTAGTTTTAATTGTTTGAGGAACTTCCATCATTTTCCATAGTGGCTGCATCAATATGCAATCCCACCAACAGTATAGGAGGGTTCCCTTTTCTCTACACCCTCTCTAGCATTCGTTGTTTGTTGATTCAAATTTGCTAAAGACTTTTTGAAAAGTCAAATGATGATAGCAATAACTAAGACAGGGGTTCACCAAGATTCTCTCTGGAACAATTTTGAGGTCATTTTTATTTCTTCTTTGTAAGCTTCCATATTGCTTACATTTTTATACAATGAATATGTAAAACAATATATGAAGATAGATGATGGATGGATGGATAGATAGATGATAGGTAGATAGATAGATAGATCAATTTTTTTTTTTAATGATGGCAGGGTAAGTTCAAAGATCACACTCAGAATTTTAGAATCTCAGTGGTAACTAGAGATCTACCCTTGGTCTGGGGAAGGCAGAAGGATGTGTCACCAGCTCAGAACCCAAAGAAACCTCTTTTGGCTACAATTTTAAAACCTACAAATAAGGGGAAGCCGGTATTGCTAAGCAAGTTAAGTACTCACTTTGCAGCCCTGGGGACCGAGGATTGAATCCCGATCCCCGGCCGTGAGGACCCATATGCTGAACTGGGGTGTGCTTCCCATGATGGAGGCCCCCAGCCCAGTTGCCACCCTGTGTGGCCCCCGCCCACCTGTGTGGAACAAAACCATGTCGAAAACTGATGAACTTCAACTATGGAGACTGCTCTGGGCCCTCCCCCTTCTCTGTCTCTCTGTCTCTATCAAAAACAATAAAATAAATCTTAAAAAAACAAACAAACCTATGAATAGGAATTGTTTAATGCAATACTTCTAGAACTAGTTTAAACATGTGACAGATGATCTAGCTGAAAATCCTTTAAAAAATGTAAAAAGCATTTATACATAAATTCACATATCTAACAGCATTTATAGCTCAGTTAAATTGTACTTCTATTTCTCTACATGGCAAAAGGACCAAGCATTTGTTTTTGTTTTTAAGATTTATTTTATTGATTTTTGACAGACAGAGAGAAACAGAGAGAGAGAGAGAGAAGGGGGAGGGCCCAGAGCAGTCTCCATAGTTGACATTAGTTTTCCATATAGTTTCACTCCACAGGTGGGCATGGGGCGGCACAGGGCAGGAACTGGGCCGGGAGCCTCCCACATAGGTCCCGGCAAGAACTGAACTGGAAGCACACCCCAGTTCAGCATGTGGGTCCGCATGGGCCGGGACCGGGACTCGATCCTCGGTCCTCGATCCTCGGTCCTCGGGGCATCAAAGCGAGAGCTTAACCCGCTGAGCCATCCCAGCTTTCCCAAGAACCAAGCATTTTTATTATCCAAAGCAAGAGAATAAAAAAGAAAGCTGGGAGCCAGGATGGCTCAGGGGATTAAGAGCTTGCTTTGCAGCCCAGGGTCCACATGCTGAACTGGGGTGTGGCCCACAGTCCGGTTCTCCTTGGGGTGAGCTTCCCATGTGGGAGGCCTTGGTTAACCCCCAGCTCACAGGGGCATGCATCCCATGCAGGAGGCCCCCACCTGGTTCCTGCCCTTTGTGTCCCCCCTGTACCCCCCACCTCCCCAACCCCAGCCCACCTGTGTGGAATGAAACTATGTCAAAAGCTGATGACCTGTAGCTGTGGGGACTGCTCCAGGTCCTCCCCCTTCTCTCTGGCTCTCTCTCTCTGTCAAAAACAATAAAATAAATCTTAAAAAAAAAAAAAAAGAAGAAGAAAGCCAAGTACTTTCTCTTTTTTTTTTTTTTTAAGATTTATTTTATTATTGTTTTTGACAGAGAGAGAGATGCAGAGACAGAGAGAAGGTGAAGGGCCCAGAGCAGTCTCCATAGTTGCACATCATTGGTTTTTCCACATAGTTTCATCCCACAGGTGGGCGCGGGGCTGCACAGGGCAGCAACTGGGCCAGGGTCTCACCCCGATGAGAACTGAACTGGGGGTACTCCCAAGGGCCGGTGCCGGGATTCGATCCTCGGTCCCCAGGGCTGCAAAGTGAGCGCTCAACCTACTGAGCCATACTGGCTTCCCCCAAGAACCTTCTATGAAACAAAAATAACCCCAATGGTAAAAACTAACTTTACTGCATGCTTAAATTATATTTGTAGAAAAATAAAACTTGAAATCACTACTTTGTAGGAAAAAAAGAGCCACAATTTCATTTTGGGGGCAGTCATGTGAAGCTCCCACAAGTTGTGGCTGAAACATAATATTGGGGGATGCATGGGAATATAGTTTCTAAGTAAACAGTTACATAAAAACATTGTTGGAACTCTACTCAGGATAAAGAGAAGAAGTTAAAAATTTTTCCTAGCAAAAAAGGCTAAACTTTCACAAAGTTTAAAGATAAAGGGAGTAGGATATTAAACAGAAAGTTATACATTAAAAGGATAGATGATAGATAGATAGATAGATAGATAGATAGATAGATAGATAATAGATGGCAAGACAGCTAGTTGGCTAGATAGATGGTGGATGGATGGATGGATGGATGGATGGATAGATGACAGATAGATAGCTAGATAAATATCTGAAATCCAAAGAGGTATTCCTTCTTTAGAAACATAAAATTCACCAGACTAGACAACTAATCAGCACATACTTCCCTCCCTCCTCCAAAAGTCACTCTTCTTAGTCATAAAAAACAAGATAATCAATCACAAAACTATATATGGGTGCATAAATATAATAATAATAATAACAACAACAACAAATGTCCTCTCAAGAATGTTTTAAGATTTATTGTTTTTGACAGAGACAGAGAGAAGAGGGAGGGCCCAGAGCAGTCTCCATAGTTGTACATCATCAGTTTTCGACATGGTTCCCGCACAGGATGGGAACTGGGCTGGGGGCCTCCCACATGAGAGGCATGCCCCCCTTGAGCCCGGGGCCAAACCAGGGAGTGAGAACTGAACTGGGGACCTTCCCACATGAGAAGCACACCCCAGTTCAGCATATGGGTCTGCACGGGCCAGGGCCGGGATTCCATCCTCAGTCCCCAGGGCTGCAAGGCGAGCGGTTAACACGCTGAGCCATCCCGGCTTCCCCTCAAGAATGTTTTCAATGAATAATATTTCTAAATAATGAGAAACATTATACTTGGGAAAACTTAAATTGAATGCTCTATGCTTTAGTCTATATAGCCAAAGTAAAATGAAAGTCTAATCAAGAATTTAAAGCATTTAGGGATGCAGGGATAGCTCAGCAGGTTGAGCACTTGCTTTGCAACAGCAAGGTCTGGGGACTGAATCCCAAGCCTGGCCTATGCAAACCCACATACTGAACTGTGGTCAACTGATAACTGCCAGTATGGTGGTGAAGGTTCTCACCTCCCATGCAGGAGGCTCCTAGTTTTGTTCCCACCCATGTGGCCCCACCTGTGTGACATGAAACTATGTCACATCTAATGATATACAACTATGGAGACTGCTCTGGGCCCTCCCCCATTCTCTTTCTTTTTTATTCTCTCTCTCTCACCTTCTCTCAAACAGCAAAATAAATCTTTTAAAATAAAGGACCTAAGCATTTAGGCTATCAGGTACAACGTGGATAATTATGACCAAATATCTTTATTTTTCCTTAGCTGCCAAGTGTCCACAATTATCTGGAAAATTAATTCAGTACTTTAATCAAGTACAGTGTATAAGGGCTGTCCAGAAAGTATCCAGCCATGTAACCATTCTCGTTATATTGACAATGACTGGATTTTTTCTGGACAGCGCTCATACACAAGTATTAAGCACTGTGTGCTTCCCTAGGAGAGTTTACAATCCAGCTGAGAAGACAAAAGAACTTATATGACACACTCAGCGTATTAGAGAAAAACAATATTGCATAGAGAGGTTGCAATGGCTTCAAAGGTTTTATTTAGGAAAAGGAAGGATGCCTGTGGAAGTACAGATGGAAGAAGGAGCACTGCAGGTTATCTCCACTAGCCAAACTACGGTTCATAATAGTAGCTAGTGGGTTTCAGCTGAGTGCTTCCTAACCATCTTATCCTTCACTATCATCCTCCAGAGAGCAAGTCACTGTTGTACCTGCTGCACAGGAACAATTGTCAACATTAGTGTTTCCTGTATTCCCAATGCACAGCCACCATAATGGGAGTATAAGAGCTTTGTTTTTTTTCTATGCAGATAAACTGGTTTGGGAAGAATGTTCTTCCAACTTCAATGGAAGTTGACTCTTGTCATCATTCCTCTATGTGTAAGCATAAAGTCATGTTGATGTTGTCAAGCTACTGGGATAGAATGCTAGAAAGCCACAGTGCGTAAGGGAGCCTGAGGATTGACTCAACTGGTAAAACAGGGTTGGGAAAGTTGTGATGATCCACGAGGAGCAGGATAGGTCAGTCATCTCCTGTAGGCCCAGTCAGAAACTGGAACTGGGCGGACATTCCAAGAAGGGCATGAACTTTGAAATGGGAAGAGAGGAAGCTACTGGTGCTAAGGCAAACTGTGTGATAAGCTGGCCTCCAGATGGAAATAATGATAACTTCCATTGGGGCCACATGGCCGCCAATGACACCAGGCTACTATTAAACTATTAGACTTACAGAAGTCAGAGGCCAAGGTGACAGAATGAATCCTCCTAGACAAAGTGAAATTGAAAAATAGTAACAAGGGAAGACGGGATGGCTCAGTGGGTTAAGCGCTCACTTTGCAGTGCCAGGGAACGGAGATCGAATCCCGGCCCCAGCCCGTGTGGACCCATATGCTGAACTGGGGAGCTCCCCCAGTTCAGTTCTCTCTCTGTCTCTGTATCACTCTCTCATTCTCTCTCTCTCTCATTCTCTCTCTCTCTTTCTCTCTCTCTCTCTCTCTCTCTCAAAAAAAAAAAAATAAATAAATAAATAAATAAAATATTAAATAATGTATTTAAAAGAAAAAGAAAAATAGTAACAAGGGCTTTATGAGTAGTAAACTATAGCATACCAAAACCAGAAATAGAGTTTTTCACATGACAACTGTGATCAATTAATTGGTAGTGGATGCTTAGAGTGGTAAAAGAAGGAATCTGAAGTCCACTGGACTTGGTGAGAGAATATTCCCAGACAGGTCAGAAAATGTTTATTATTGGTAAAGGCAGGGGAAAAGGCAGCAGAGTGCCATGGCTAAACCACTTTAGTGTCTCAGTAGAGGTTGGTTTAAGAAATCTATATTCCAGACACCAATGGCAGATTGAACAAAACTTCTACTTTCTCTCCCTTCCAAAAGCCCAATAAAATGACAAGAAAGGAATTTTTTTTTCTTTAATGTATAAACCTACAAGTGTGGGAAGAATGAGAAAAAAAGAGACAAGTTAAAACTTAGGTGGGGTGAGGGGAAGTCAAGAAACAACCTGATTTATACCACAGAATCTCCAAAATGGTAAATAATTAGGAGCAATTTAACCCTCCACAAAAAGATGAGTGAGCTAAAATAAATAAGATTGAAAGCCTCTTTTAAAAGCAGTTGGACCTCATAGATCCCTTCAGCCACTCTGAACAGTCGGGTGACTGTCCCCTCCCTACTCCAGCAATTTCTCCCTACTACCTGGAATTTCGTCTCTACCCACTTCCCCAGAGAGGGTAAAAAAGGAGAGAATCTCTGATTAGGATACATGAGGTGCAGCTCAGGTGTTTTACTGAAATACCACGTAGGTTATACGAACATACAGATGATGAGACTTCCAGCCTTCTTTCCCACCTAGTTCCCAGATCACTGGCAGCCAGGCTCTTCCTCCCCACTATCCAGAGAAAAGACTAGAAGAGCCTTTTCTGAGGACTCTCATCAGCCCAAGACATAATAACATCAGGATAACAAATAACAGACCCAGCCAGATCCCCCTACAGTGAAGTGCCCAGTCTACAAATCCATGCACATCTTCAGTTTTTAATCCCCCACTCAAATGTGAGCAGACAACCAAGGGTATTTATTATAAATACAAGGAAAGCATCTGACATGAGAGACTTAAACAAAAACAGACAAAAGCAACTTGGGAAAAATGAATCTATGCAGGAAGGAAAATACTTTAAAAAGAAAATAAACTCAGAGAAATAAGAGAAGACATTGAAATCTGAAATCATAAAACAAAAGCAAGAAAGACATATAGTACACATACAAATATAGATGTATATATTATATTCAGAAAATAAAAAAGAGCTTTTAACCCATTTCCTGTTTTTCCTGAGAATATTCACTGGTGGCACTTGTGGTTGCAACGTTTATCCCAAGATAATCCACGGATTATAGTCCTAACCTTAGCCCCAAAGTTTGCCATGAAATATCTCACTTTTATTATTTTCACATTGCAGTAGTACATCGATAGTCTTTGGAAACAAATGACATCATTCTATTTATAGAATTCTGTTTTTAGTAGTGTATGTCCAGTTACAAAACTTAATTCTCAGTCACTGAAAAATGTCATATCCTAGGAAACGTAGCATTCTTACACATGAAAAAAGTTATTAAGTACTCATCATCATATACATTTCTGTTACATTAGGATTAGAGACAAATTCTGTTTAGAAATAACTCCAAGAACAGTTTTTATATTTTATCTTCACATTGAAAACCAGTTAGATTTTCTTCAGCCTCAAAGGGCATGTTTATGTGAAATTAAATGAATGTGGCATAGTGGGAAATGGGTTAATTGAAAATATTAAAAATATGATTACACTCATGAAATAAATCAGTGGAGTAGATAAACTTGAGAAATTCTTCTAAAAGTAAAATCAAGAAACAGATCAATATTTAAAAAGAAAAGGTGAGAAAATTAGAGGCCCAGTCCAAAATATCTTATCTGAATAATAAGAGTTTCTGAAAGAGACAGTACAGAAAATAGGGGGGAGGAAATTACTAATGAAATAAATCAAGAAAATTTCCCAAACTGACAATGTCAGTTTCCAGATTCCAAGAGCCCAGCACAATGGATGAACACAGGCCCATACCAAGCATAGCATCATGAAATTTCAGGATTATGGAGGCCAAGGGAAAATTCTATAACTTCCAGAAAGGACTCAGCAGTTTTGTAACTTAAACACAGGTTATAAGCAAAAATCAAGAAATCAGAACAGTTCTGAATTTCTCACTGGCAACACCACAAGTTAGAAGGCAATGAAAAAATGCCTTCAAAATTTCCATCCTAAAATTCTACATTCAGCCAAACTATCAACTATAAATGCCAAACAGATATTTTCAGTCATTCAATGTCTCAAAAAAATTGACATTCCATCTATCTTTGTCAGAAAGCTTCTTGAGAATGTGTTCAACCAAAAAAAAAAAATGCTCAGATATTTACTGAGCATCGATGGGGAACCTGGCGCCAGGATGAGGGTAAGAACTTGTCAATTACCAAATAACAGCCAGTGCCATAGACCAGTTTCACTGCTTTCTCATAGGCCTGAATGCCCAATTTAGGATCCTAATCTTACCAAGACAGAAGAAGACATGCTACAG
Organism: Craseonycteris thonglongyai; assembly: GCA_004027555.1. Lineage (NCBI taxonomy): Eukaryota > Metazoa > Chordata > Mammalia > Chiroptera > Craseonycteridae > Craseonycteris > Craseonycteris thonglongyai. The sequence continues at coordinate 22,255 of PVKE010014475.1, forward strand.
GTAACAAGAGACAGGAGAGAAATGATGGGGATCCTCAGGATGATGACAAAGGAGGGTCCTCAGGGTAACAACTGTGCCCCATGTGTAGAGGGCAACCAGTCCAGCTTAGTCAGCTAGGAGGCTCACAGACAGCTTCTTCCAGAAACTAAAATTGGCAGAACACCTGAGGCACCTGAGGAGAGGTTTTGAAAACTAGCCAAGAGTTTAGGGTTGAACTGATGAGTATATAAAATACTAAGCAAATGAGCAAAAAAGGCAATTATTAACTCTATGGAAAACAAAAGGTTGTAGTTGGCTTAGCTATGAATAGTAATTTAACCAAAATTACTCTTTAACTATTGCAAGGATGGGAAAACAAGGAAGCTGTGGTGTTGGGGGTTAGAGGAAAAAAGAGAGCCAAGTCATCGTCTTCCACATTATCTTCCAGTCATCTTCACGACTTGTGTTGCAGGAAGTCAACAGATGATACTTCAAACTGAAAAACTCAAGAAGTATCAACACAAGCAATAAATAACAAAATAAACCAGCTCAAAGAATTACAAGTGACTGTTTCTGGAGAGAAATGAAACTAGGATAAAAGTTTACTAAAATTAAAACAAAAACCAAACCAAACAAATCAACAACACAAATTGGCTTCTATACCCACACATTTTTACATTTATTTGCCTTTTCTTTGTTTCCCTAATTAACAATCTGGGAAAATTCCATCCTTGTTTCCTCTAAAGAAAAGAAAATGTGGGGAAGCTGGGATGGCTCAGCGGGTTAAGCGCTTGCTTTGCAGCCCCAGGTACCGAGGATCAAATCCCAGCCCCGAGGATCAAATCCCGGCCCCATATGCTGAACTGAGGTGTGCTTCTCATGCGGGAGGCCCCCAGCTTGGCTCTTGCCACCCAGTTCAGCCCCTGGTTTAAAGGGGTGTGTCTCCCATGCTGGAAGTCCCCAGCCCAGTTCCTGCCCTGTGTGTCCCCTGACCACCTGTGTGAAACAAAACCACGTGGAAAACTGATGACATACAGCTATGAAGATTGCTCTGGGCCCTTCCCCTTCTCTGTCTCTCTCTGTCTCTGTTTCTCTCTGTCAAAACAATAAAATAAATATTTTTTTAAAAAGAAAATGTAATTTTCCACATCTACACCACAGTAGCTGTGGAGCTCTGATCAGTCAAATGTGGTGGGAAAGTTATTAGTTATAATCCAATCAATGGAAGGATTGGTGGAACTAGAGCAGAAACAAAAAGGCAAGCCCAGGTGGAGGCAAGTTTAGAGACCAGGCATCAACTAATCCCCTCTCTTCTGGGGTTCTTTCCAACAAAGCAATTCTCATGGCATGATCACATGGTACAGGGTAATTTTACAATCACTAGTGACCATGGAACAAGTTCACTCCTGTCTCATAGACTTGAATGCCCAATTTATGATCTTAATCCAACCAAGGCAGCTGGAATCCAAAGCAGTTGATCTGAGTTCAACTTCAGTTACTCACTTTGCCTGTGTAGATTGGATAAGAGAAGAGCATACTAAGGGATCAGAAACAAGTGACTCTATTGTCAATAGATATTTACTGAGCATCTACAACTAACCCAGTACCAGGATGAGCTGAGGGTCAACACTCCTATCAACTACGTGGACCACATCTGTTGACCCTGAACAGGTGGTTCTCTCTAGGGGTGGGAATCCAGGGGTGTGGGGTGGAAGCCAAAGTAGAAGAGCTGGAGCTGGGAGGGAAGGTACTAATTGGGCCAACCTGGAGGAGCCAGTAGGCTTAGAGGCTCAAGGCCGAGACTCCCAACATTCTAGATTCCCAGAGGAATGCAGGGAGATCAATAATTTTTTCCCCAAGCATAAACGTGGCCAGACACTGCCCACAATCCCTCCAAATACCGTCAAGGGGCAACTTCAGGGAACAAAAGTCACCATTCGCTGAGCTTTACCATGATAGAATAAAGCATAGCCCCTGCCCTTGGGTAACTAACTGCTAATAAAACATGACTATCTTGATCTTGATACAGAATAAGTTGGTAAACATCAGGTTGAAAATTCTAGAGCATGCATTTATATACTATATTCTTTCCTATTTGTGAAAATTTTAGTTCAAGTACCTACCTGGGGCAAAGGTATTGCCAACTAGAGCACAGTACTGATTTGCATTTACAACACTTACTCTATATAGTTCCACAAACCAAAATGTACACATCCTCATGAAAAGAATCAAGATCATTAACATAAACACACTACAGTAAGCATCATGAGATGGCAAGAGTAATATATTGATCAGATTAATTGGAGTACGTATAGAAAAAGTATAGATCTTACCCAGACACTTGATAATGTAACTAAATTAACAAATTAACAAATTAATTAACAAATCTTACCCAGACACTTGATAACGTAACTAAATTAACAAATACTGTCAAACACACGCTTTTTTTTCTCCATATAAATCATAACATTCCTTACTACACTAACTTGTTAAATCCTAAAGTTATTTTGGAAGCCCACTGGTTTGTAGGAATTGTTTTTACCTCCCCAGAGGAGAATCATCTGGAAGAGAGTAAATTCTCAGAATTTCCTAAAAGGAAAAAATGGCACTCACTGGAAAAACACAGGGTATATGCTCAAAAAGTAACTATTTTGGATAACCTTCAAACCCTTCAAACTTAGCCATAAGCCATCCTGTTGTTTCACGTTAACGTCGAGATCAACCTTTTTAATCAAAGATGCCATTTCCAACGAATGGCAGTAGATGAGTCTGTTTCCAAACCTGAACTTAGGATCCAAGGAAAAGTGCACACTCCTGGGTCAAGGCCCTAGTTTTCAAGATTCAACCCCTGTTTTCAAGATTCAAATACAATTTCCCAGATTAAAATAAAGAAAAAAATGCGAGGTTGGTGGGGTAAGGCACTCGGACACATGCAACTGTGGAATTTCTCCGTCGACTCTGCCAACTTTCAATCAAGCCTGAGCTGCCGCCCCAGCGGAGAGAAGGAATCTACTCAGTCGCGCGGGTGGGGAAGTGAACCCAGCGCCGAGGCCGGGGGGCCTTGGCGCCGGGACCCGAGGGGAAAGGGGCACGTACTCCTCGGGACAGCCCAGCGCCGGAGCCCGGGAAGCGGAGAGGCGGAGGCCACCGAACCTCCAGACCTGTCCCTCTCCGGACCGAAGAAGACACAATCCCTCACTGGAGTGGCGCACAGAGCTCACCGCGACACGGAGGGGGAAAGGTCCTCTCTCGTTCCACGAGGGTTAGTCTCTGAGCATCTGGATGCCCCCTCTCACCACGCGCATCTCCGTCCCGACTCATCCCCGCCCGAGGTCCCGCAATCCCCGAGGTGCCCCTGCGGGCCCACGGCTCCCTTACCTGGCAGCAGGGCGCCGGATGCACGGACGCAGCCCGAGAGAATGCGAAGGCTGACGGGCGCCGCGGAGTCCCGAGCCCTTCGCCTGCGGGCCCCGCCCCGCCCCGCCCCACCTCGGCACGCCCCCGGCTCGCCCCGCCCCACCACCCGCCCCGCCCCGCCCCGCCTCGGCACGCCCCCGCCCCGCCCCGCCCACCACCACCCGCCCCGCCCCGCCTCGGCACGCCCCCGGCTCGCCCGCCCCGCTCTCTCCGGCCGGCGGCAACCGGTTCCCACCTCCTTGCTCTTGTCTTGAGACCAGAGGCTTGAGTGGGTCCGAGGATCGTCAAGGCTCCCGCAGCCCAGCCGTAGCGCGAGAAAGTCGCAAGGGCGTCCTTTGTGATCCCGGACGACACGCCGGGCCTCCCTCTGATCGGGATTCCTAACGCGGAGAACCGCCCCACGAGAGCTCAGGAGCCCCTGGCCTGGGAGAACCCCGAGCAGTGCCACCTGTAGGTGACAGGGTACTCTGTCGGAATTAGGGACCACACCTCTTCCGCTAAACGGTGGGGGACCAGGCGGATGACAATGCAGTGGAGCGAAGCAACGCATTTTACCAGAAGTGGGAGTCTTTTCACTGTTAAACCTGAGGCAACGAAGCGTATCTGATACAGAGGGTCACCTGTACTCATATGAATAAGTGTGAACACTTCATTCAAACTCATTGAAGAGTTAGAAAACGGTACTTAATATAAGACTTACACGCGCTGTTCTAGGTACTTCACATGTATTACCATTCTATCAAATTACATGCTATCAGAATCCCTCATTTTTACATGTGGTAGAAGGGAGATATAGAAGGAGTTAACCTCCAGAGTCTGTGCCCTAAACCACTGCTATCCTGACTCCAAAATTTGAGTGTCCATCATATCCCATGACTCTTACAGGCTTAGGGAATACGAGACGGGGCTCTGCCCTCACAGAATTCTGTTCTAGTGGGAGGAGAAAGACACTAAGTAATCAATAAGCAAGTAAAAATGAAACCATTGAATATCTGGAAAGTGTCTTGACTAAAATAAAGCAGGGTAATTGAGTGAGAGAGTGACGGAGAGAGGCGATGTTAGATTTGGTGGTCATGGAGGTTTCTCTAAGGAGGTGACAGTGGAGCTGAAAGCTGAGTGATAGAGCTGGCAGTCAATGTGAAGATGAAGGAAACGGCAATTGTATGAATAATTATCATACCCTGTTTGGGATTTTAAAATATGCCCTGTATATAATCTCTCCTTAAATCATACAATAACCCTGAGAAGAAATCTGACAAAATTCCATTGTACAGAAAAAAACATCTAAGGGTCACAGTGGTTCAATGACTTGCTTAAGGTCATACAATTAATTAGGAAGAGGGCACAAATTTCAACTAATGCATTTTGATTCCAAATCTTTTTCCATTCTGGTGAGGGCCCTGAGTATAATGACTGTCCTCAGAATAAATCTAGTAAAATTTCTCTTTTGTGGTATACCGTCTCCTCCCAGCCCACTCTCTGCCTTTTAGCCCAGTCAGATACTTACATTGACTGACATCATTTCCCCCAAGGGCAGGTGTTCTTTGAAAGAGCAGAGGTCAGGAACAATCTGAGATTGTATGCAAAAAAAGTGTGTGTGTGTGTGTGTGTGTGTGTGTAGAGAGAGAGAGAGAGAGAGTGTGTTTGTGTGTGTGTGTGTGTGTTATAGTTATGTAATTATGGTAATAAAGTTGGTTTTCTCCCAAGAAAAATGGTCTTATACATACATGTATGAGAGGATTTAGAGCTTTCATCAAATTGAGTGATCCCAAAAAGAACTGTCCTAAGGAGTTAACTGGTGTTACAGTGATTAGAACTGATTTCTAACTGACTTTGCCTGTTCTAGCTAGGTGACTCTGATGGTTCATATTTCTGGCTTACCGGTAATGAGGCTCTCAAAGTCTATGAAGTTTGATTGAAAGGGAAGCAAATCCTTCATAAAGTTTAAAAGGGAGGTGAATGTCTATATTGTCCCTCTTAGTTCTCAAGAAAACCAGAGAGGACTGGTAAACAAAACATCTGGAAAACATAATTCTGTATCAGTGATAACTGGGGTAGTTTGTATAACTCTAAACTGTTTCCTAAAGAAAGCAAAGCCTTCATTACATTATTATTTTTTAAGATTTATTTTATCATATGAGAGAAGGGGATGTGTGAGAGAGAGAGAGAGAAGATGGGTGGGCCCAGAGTAGTCTCCATAGTTATACATCATTAGCTGTGACATGGTTTCATTCCACACAGATGGATGTGGGGCCGCCTGGGGCAGGAACTGAACCAGGGGCCACCTGCTTGGGAAGTGAGAACCTTCGCAGCTGAGCCGTCTCGGCAGTTACCAGTTGTGCCACTGTACAGCATATGGGTTTGCACGGGCCAGGGCCGGGAATCGAATCCTGGATCTTGCAATTGTGAGGCAAGTGTTCAACCACTAAGCTAATCCAGCATCCCTGCATTATTAATCAAACAGCTTCAGGAGGTGGTTGCCACAGGTATATCATCCCCAAAGCATGTAGTGAAGAGTACTGGCAATTATTCTCAGCAGGATATTGTTGAAAAGAGAGGCAGACAGAAAGACTATTAGAGAATTTCAACTATGTAAATGAAAAGGTGTAAAACTGAACTGAGGATGTTGTAGTCTAAAAAAAAAGTTCAATCTTTATTATATCTTATGTGAAAAGTTCAGTAGCTTTAATATGAAACAGAGTACAAAAGTTAGGCCTATAGAATTCAAACTTTTACATTGGACACCCATCAAAATAAGGAAGCTGGTAGTGAACTTAAAAAGAGTTTTTCCTCTTCCTCCAGGAAGATTCAAATACTATTACTACTGCCTTCATTATTTTAATAAAATTGAAATATAGATAAAAAGGTATTAATGATTCCTTAGAGATAGAGACTCCCTTCTTACAAGATATCCCCATGGCTTCTATAAAATTTATGTTTAGATGAGTGATATCAGATTGACATAATTTCAGTTCCTTGAGAGATGATGCCTCTCTTTAACTTGCATATAGATTCCACATTATGCACAAGACACATAGAATCAACCTGGAAGGTTTGTAAATAAAGTGGTGTTTGTATTTGGAGCTCCTCACATACTTTTATTTTAATCTCTTGTTTCCTTTTGTAACTTTCTTCCTACCCAAAAGGGGCCTGGCCCATCCTAAGTGAATAAAAAATGTTTGTTGAATGAATAAGTGGTGACAACATACAGACAATATAAACCTTATCAGTCTTGTGTTGTCTATTACTACATAAAGATGACTTTATTGCAGTAATATGAAATGCCTGCCTTTCTTTCCATCATGTATTGAAAGTAGGTGCTTCTTTGAAACTACCGTACACCGAAAGAACAAAAATGTTTTAAATGTTGAATACAAAATAAAAAATTATACTCCTGGGAACATTTGCCAAATAAATCATTCAAAAGAATGGAAAGGCATCATATACAAAGATGTTCATAAGATTATCACTAATAATAATAAAATAATTAAATGTCCAATAACAGGGAAATGTTTAAGCAAAATATATCAATAGTTTGGAATGTCAGGCTATCTTTTAAAACAGTGTTTATGTTAATAAAATAGAAATATGGAGAAAAACTTGTGAACATCAAATGAAAAATGTAAAATACAATGTTTTATATATATTATGGTTGCAATCAGATAAAAATTGTGTGGGAAGAAAATTGTTGGATTGAAAATAAGAATTATGTTAACAGTTATTAATACTCTTCCTGTTTCAAGTGCATTAAAGTAATTCACTTAATTCTCACAACTGTGTGAGATAAGTACAGTTCTTACTTACTTTTACAGATGAGGAAACTGAGGCAGAAGAAGTCTAAGTATGTTGCCCAAGTCCCATAGCTACTGAGCAGCAAAGTCAGGATGTGAATATAGAGCAGTATAACTCTAGAGTTTGCACTCTAAACCATGCAAAACTGCCAGAGAAAATAATGTTTGAATCATAAATTATGTTTGGTTTTTTTTTGGTTTTATTTTTGTAAAAAATACACATTTTCTTGTATAATGTTTTTACGTTGATTTAATACTAAGTAAAAAGATTTTTAATTGCAGGATCAGAAGAGTGCATAGGGGAAGCTGGGGTGGTTCAGCAGGCTAGGCACTTGATTTGCAGCCCCGGGGACTGAGGATCCAATCTTGACCCCAGCCCATGAGGACCCATATGCTGAACTAAGGTGTGCTTGCCCTGCGTGGCCCCTGTCCACCGGTGTGGAATGAACCCATGTCAAAAACTGATGACAGGGAAAGCACAGATGGCTCAACAGGTTAAGCACTCGTTTACAGCCCCGGAGCCCGAGGATCGAATCCTGGCCCTGACCCAGGCAGACCCATATGCTGAACTGGGGAGTGCCCCCAGTTCAGTTCTTGCCGGGGCCTATGTCGGAGGCTCCTGGCCCAATTCCTGCCCTGAGCAGCCCCGTGCCCACCTGTGGAGTGAAACTATATGGAACAACTAATGCTGTCAACTATGGAGACTGCTCTGGGCCCTCCTCCTTCTCTCTGTATCTCTGTCTCTGTCGAAAACAATAAAATAAATCTTTAAAAAAAAAGAAAAGAGTGCATAGAGCTAAAACCAGATTATGCTCAACAGAGACAGATAAAGGTAAAGATGACAAACATATTGAGAGACACCATCTGGGTTTAACCAATTTATATTTTGAGTTAGGATCTATTCTAACTAGTGTTTCAATGGGTCCAATATATCAATGACTTGAGGGTTTATGAGGACTGAGATAAAATGAACTATGGCACATAAAACCTTATGTCCAGTTTTATTAGTATGAATAAAAAAATATATTCTGGCCCAATGGTGTACACTTGCTATTTTTTCTGGCTAGAAAGCTATATGCCCAAAACTTTTTTTTTAACTGAACTGGGGGCCTTTTTGCATTCAGAAAGCACACCCCTGTGCAGCATGTGGGTCCGCCTGGGCCAGAGCCGGGATTCGATCCTTCGGGCTTCAAAGCGAGGGCTTAACCCACTGAGCCATCCCGGCTTTCCCTGCCCAAAACTTTTTAAAGCTGCCTCTTTCTCAACTGTGGCAGTTGTGAAATTATGACCATTACTGCATTGGCAGGAAGCTGAGAAAACATTGGTGAACAATCTCAACAGAACTCCCTATTACAATGGAACTTATGTTCTGGTGGAAAGGACAGTCATTTTAAATCAGATTTAGCTGTAAGTAATGATATCCCCTCATGGTAGGCTGAATAAGAGCCCCTCAAAGGTGTCCATATCTTAAATCCCTGAACCCATGAATATGTTAATTTACATGGCCAAAAGGGATTTTTGTAGATGTGATTATGTGATGGATCTTCAGATGGGTAGATTATACTGGACTATCCAGTTTAACCCAACATAATCACAAGGTTCTTGCAAGGGAGGCAGAAGGGTCAGAATCAGAGGAGATGTGATGAGAAAAACAGAAGACAGAGATCAAGGTGCTACACTACTGGCTTTGAAGATGAAGAAAGAAACACAGGCCAAGGAATGCAGGCAGTGGAAACTGGCAAAAGCAAGAAAACAGATTCTTCCCTAAAGTCTGCAGAAGGAACCAGTTCAGTTGACACCTGGATTTTAGCCCCATGAATCTGATTTTGAACTCCTGACCTCCAGAACTGTAGAAAAGACATCTGTGTTGTTAGAAGCCAGTAAGTTTGTGCTAATATGTTACAGCAGCAAAGAAAACTAATAGAGCCCTTAATAAGAGTTTACTTTATTCTTATACATAAGAAGTCAGTGTCAGACAGGCCTGATGTTCCACAGTGTTAGGGCCCCAGCTCCTTCTATTTTTCATGTAAATGAGAGAACCTGGAGGGAGATATAAATATCTCCAGGGACTCAAGACATGGGTGACAGTCATGTAGTCACCCATGTCAGTGTTCCTTAAACTTGAGTAACATATAAAGCCTTTTAAACAAGAAATCATCATAATTCACCTAAATACATATAAACACAAAAACTATGCATTATTTGTTTATAGCATTGTATACATATTTAAAACCAAAATAAAATTACAAAGTAAATTCAAATAAGACTACAAAACAATTGTTGAATACATCCACATCCCACCTCATGGTGTCACTGGAGGCCACCTGGGAAACAATACGAGACATTCCTATCTCTCCCAGCCAGGGACAGATCATTGGAAACCTAGTTGGAGGCTGGAACTCCCAACCCCATCCATCAGTAACAAGTAATAATGCCCTTGATTATCAGTGGGGGAATAAGAAACTCAAGTTCTAACCCCAACTGGTAATAAACAGTGGAGACAGTGCCTCCAAAGCAGTGTCAGAAAGCTTAAATAAAATTTAGAATTTCATCACACATTACCCCAAATATTCTGGTTTCATTTAAAACTAACTCTCTTTACCAAGAAACAAGATCGCAAAGTAAATGAAAAAAAGATAATCAGTAGATGCCAACACAAAAATGTCAGCAATGTTAGGATTATGCAAGAATGATGTTAAAGCAGTCACCATAGGGGAAGCCAGGATGACTCAGCGAGTTAAGCACTCACTTTGCAGCCCTGGGGACCGAGGATTGCATCCCGGCCCCTGCCTGTGAGGACCCATATGCTGAACTGGGGTGTGCTTCCCATGCAGGAGGCCCCCAGCCCAGTCCCTGCCCTGCGCAGCCCCTGCCAACCTCTGTGAAACAAAATCATGTTGAAAACTGAAGACATACAACTATGGAGACTACTCTGGGCTGTCCCCCTTCTCTCAGTATCTCTCTGTATCTCTCTGTCTCTGTCAAAAGCAATAAAACAAATCTTAAAAAAAAAAAAGTAGCCACCATAAAACTGGTTCAGTGAGCAATTACCGGTACAAACATACTTGAAACAATTTAAAAAAATAATAATAAAGTCTCAGCAAAGAAATAGAACATCTCAGTAAATAAAATTTAGGGGAAGTCAGGATGGCTCAGCAGGTTAAGCATTTGCTTTGTAGCCCCAGAAACAAAGGATCAAATCCTGGACCCAGCCCATGTGAACCCATATGCTGAACTGAGGTGTGCCTCCCATGCAGGAGGCCCCCAGCCCAGTTCCTGCTCTGCACGGCCCCTGCCCATCTGTATGGAATGAAACTATGCTGAAAACTGATGATGTGGGGAAGCCGGGATGGCTCGGTGGGTTGGGCGCTCGCTTTGCAGCGCCGGGGACCGAGGATCGAATCCCGGCCCCGGCCCATGTGGAACCATGTGCTGAACTGGGAGCTCCCCCAGTTCAGTTCTCTCTCTGTCTCTGTATCTCTCTCTCTCTCTGTAAAAAAAACAATTAAAAAAAATATATATTTAAAAAAAAGAAAAAAAAGAAAACTGATGACGTGCAACTATGGAGACTACTCTGGGCCCTTCCCCTTCTCTCTGTCCCTCTCTGTCTCTGTCTCTCTCTGTCAAAACAATAAAATAAATCTTTTTTTAATTTTTATAGAATAAACCAAATGGAAATTTTAGAACTGAAAATACAATAACAAAATATTTTAAATTCCATGAATAGGCTTCAGCAAAATGAATGGAATAGAGTAAAGAATCAGTGAACCTGATAGAAAAGTAAAAGTTACTCAATCTCCACAACAGACACAAAACTAAAAATAAAAACAATGAACAGTTCTGTGGAAATATATATATATAAAAAAAAAAAGATCTGCTATTTATGTCATTAGAATCTCAGGAGAGACCCTCAAAGTTATCCTTTAGCTATTAAGGAGGAATAAAGACCTTTTAGACATACAGAAACTGAAGGAATTCTCCAGCATAAGGCCAGCATTTTAAGAAATACTGAAGGAGGCCATTGGACCTGAAACAAAAACTAAAAATAAATAGAGACAAACTTGAATAACAAAAACATAAAAAGAGAGGAAGTAAAGGTGTAAATTTCCAAAGAGAATACAGATAAGAAACATCCTTAAGAAAAGGAACCCCTGCATATATAAAACTTTCTTTCACATAAAGTTCATGGCAACGACTCAAAAAGAACTTAGAACTGGGACACATAAAAACAAAAGAGAGAGAAAACAGTCATAAACACCATCAAACTAAATTAACTGATGTCAATAAAAAAGCAAAGAAGCAATCAAAAGAAAGAGCTACCAGAAAACAAAACATAAAACAGCTATAGGAAATCCTCATATATAAATCATCACCCTAAATGTAAATGGACTGAACTCACTAATAAAAAGACACAGAATAGCAAACTGGATTAAAGAACAAAAACCAACCTTATGCTGTCTACAAGAGACACACCTCAGCCACAAGAACAAACATAGACTCAAGGTGAAAGGGTGGAAAAAAATACTCCAAGCAAATGGCACCTAGAGAAAAGCAGGTGTAGCCATACTTATATCTGACAAAGCAGACTTCAGAATCAAAAAGATAATAAGAGACAAAAATGGACATTTCATAATGATAAAGGGGACAATACAACAAGAAGACATGATACTTATTAATATATACGCCCCCAATCAAGAAGCACAAAAATTTACAAAGCAACTACTAACAGATCTAAAAGGAGAAACTAACAAAAACACAATTATAGTAGGGGACTTAAGCACCCCATTGACAGCCATGGACAGATCATCCAAACAGAAAATAAATAAGAAAATATCATTATTTAAATAAATGTAAATAATACATTACAGCAATTGGACTTTGTTGATATTTACAGGATACTTCATCCTACAACAAATGACTATACATTATTTTCTGGTGCACATGGAACATTCTCAAGGATAAACCACATGCTAGGACACAAAGTTAGCCTCAGCAAATTTTAAAAGATTGAAATCATACCAAGTGTATTCTCTGATCACAAAGCTTTGAAATTGGAGATCAACTACAAAAAGAAAGCAGAAAAAAACACATATACATGGAGATTAAACAACATATTATTGAAAAATGACTGGATCAAAGAAGAAATTAAAGAAGAGATTAAAATATGCAAAGAAACAAATGGCAACAAAAACACAACAAACCAAAATTACTGGGATGCAGCAAAAGCATCAATAAGAGGGAAATTCCTATTTCAAGAAACAAAGGGGAAAGCCGGGACGGCTCAGCGGGTTGAGCGCTCGCTTTGAGGCCATGAGGACCGAGGATCGAATCCCGGCTCCGGCCCAGGCAGGACCCACGTGCTGAACTGGGGAGTTCCCACAGTTTGGTTCTCTAACTGTCTCTGTCTCTATCTCTCTCTCTATCTGTCAAAAAGTAAAATAGAAATAACTATGCACTG